>JAPSGF010000052.1:1612504-1649239 GCA_035772895.1 Perdix hodgsoniae
TAATAATAATAATAATAATAATAATAATAATAATAATAATAATAATAAATCATTTTCTTTCATGAAAAAAGGTAGCGTGGCAAATTCACTTTTCTAAAGAAAAAATGAGTTTGGGAGTTAGAAACAATAGTAATCAATAAGATACCATATTTTCCCTTGTCATTGGTTTGACCTTACTGCTGCACAGAATCAATGTTCCTGCTGCACCTTGTAAAAGTGCTTCCATTCATGAGACACATATAAAACCCAGTGACTGATAGGTACTGTGGAATATCAAGCATTTCCTCTTAAACTTCTGATATATCAGTGTCTTGAATAGATACAGATTTTATCATAGTAGTTGTAAAGAATTCCTATAAATGGCCTGCCTATAAATCATCTGCTGTATCACGACTACATCAAAAGATGATACAAAATCATGGAGATTTTTAAATATAAGTTGTCTATTTAAAGTCATTTCTACTTAGCTTCTTAAATTTGCTTTGTTGATAAAATGCTAATATTGACAAATCTGAGATATACTGTTTCTCTTGCTTTAAGTTTTTATGTTTTAATGCTTTACATGCATTCTGTATCACTAAATACAATCATAATACCATTTTACATTGTTAGGAATGAAGAATTTTTGCATAGGTGAATCTAACATATTTCATATTTTTCATTCACATCAATAGGAGCTCTAGTCTGTAACATGAATCATCATGTCTCTGCAGTGTCCAATAAGAGGAAATAATAAATCAAAAAACAAACAAAAACAAAAAACAAAACAAAAAAAACAAACAGGTCAATCAACAACGATATTGCACATAATTATAATTACCAACTACTTAAAATAGGAGAATAGTTAAATTAAATTACCCTGGCACCTGCAGTACATAAACACAAAGCACAATAAAAAAGATCTGCAGTCATTTTTAAAAATTCATACTATTAAAATTTTTTTAGCCACAAAAGAGAGCTGGACTGGTGAGTGAATATTATTGCTCTATTTGTCCTGAATTTGAAGTTCACAGTTTCAAACTTTAGAGCTAAAATTACTTCGTAGGTGATGTAATTTTTCCATACATAATACTAAAGCATACAATTTCATTGCATATGTCCATTCATGTATTCTTTTACTTTACATATAAAAATTATTTACCAAAATTAATTAATTATGTTGTAAATAGGAAGTAGAGTTTCCAGATTTTAGAATAAATCATGAGATCTGAGGGTTTTTTGTTTTTTTTTTTTAAGTTTACTCCTTTACTCTTTAACAAAAACAAGCAAAAAAAAAAAACAACACAACACTCTTCAATCAATAAAATGCATTTAAATATGCAAATATCCTTTGTCTGGGAAAGGAGTATCAATCAGTAGCATTCAGACTGGCACTGATGGGCAGTATGAGTTCCCATTGAGAATACAGTGACTTAGGAAGTGATTTGCTTTTAGGCAGAGATTCAAATTCAGGACAATGGCTCTACATTTAGGAAGAAAGTGATCATTTGTCTAAATCAGGTCTTTATTTAGACAACAGATGACAGCTGGCACTGGCTGCAGTGAGATGAATTGACTGGATTTTCCTGCAGCTCTACCTCAGGTCACATGGTAAGATGGATCCACCTGAACAGTTCAAGGACAAAGAGATAGGATAAGGGTGCAGAGAATGATCTAGAAGTGAAGTTGCATTTTCTGTAGTAATAGGTTCGATCTGCATTTACAAAAATACAAATGAAATAGTATGTTCACTTTTTTAATATATTTCTCTTCCGTTGGACTCTCTCATAATTAATGTTAAAGTTACTGGAAAAACAAAACAAAAACACACAAAACCTGTAATTCATAGAATCATAGAATCTTTTGAGCTGGAAGAATAATAGACATGGATTATTAAATCACAGAATCCTAAAAGAAAATATGCATATGACTCTTTACTGTTTAAGTAAAGCTACAGTGTGAAAATTGAAATAAATTTCACTCAGACTTTAAATACCACACTTATGCTTTTCCAAACAAAATCAACTTGATGCTTTGTGTGGCTGCAGTACCTTTTCAAATCAAGATTTTGTACCTGCTGAGGAAAAAATAATAAGTATTGCATTTCTGGAGAAGCATACGTTGTGTTCAAAACATAACTGGTACATCTTATATGGTGACAAATAATTTCAATCCTAGTAGATATCTGTCTGTACCTAGAACTTGATTTCCATGGGTGGATCCAGTACTTGTTTAGACAGGAACATATTTGAAATAACTCCAAAAACAATCTTGATTCTTCCAGTCTTTGGTTTGGTATCCATGCTGCGTCTTGATGTGTATCTTATCTTGCTTCAATGCTGCCATCATTTCAACCTGACAGTGGTGATTTAAGTGCAATCATAATTTTTCGAACTTACTCCCACCAGCCTATGTTTATAATCTTTCAAGACCTGTTTCAGTTCCAACCTCATTTTGAAAATATGTTTTCATTTTGTCTCAATGTCGTTATTAAAAAAAAAAAAAAAACATTTTGGGATGGAATTTAGCATAAAACTCAGTGTTTTTTTTTAATTTTTGTGCATATTCTTTTTCCTGAATAAATAAATAAATTTTTATATATATATATATATATCCTTTAGAGTAAATAGCATTAGCATAATATAATATTTCATGATTCCTTGCAGAAGAGTTACTTCAATCTTATTTACAAAATGGTCTTTGCATTCATCTCATGTACTCAGTGCAGTAATAGATTTTTCATCCTTACAATAAATGTGAAATAAATGTAGAATTATTTTATCACTATAAATCACTATTTCATCTTCTAAACCAAATGAGCTTTCTCCATGTCTAGCTTCAATGCTGGAAGAACATATAATTTTTGTTAGTGTTGGTTTTATAAACATTTTGATTAAATTTTATCAACATTATTATGAGTTAAGAAATTCTTACCACTTTCTCATTTTAAAAGAAGATAGAATAAAAATGTAAAACAACCAGATCAATTTATGTGATGAAAAGATCAGACAAATGGGAAAAATCTATGCAGACAGATTTAATTATTTAAACATTTAAGCAATCTGTATTTTTTATGGTTATTTAGAGACAAACCTTATATATTTAATGAGCAATATATGACCATTAGTGTTTCATTGTAGATACTTCCATCACCTTCATCACTGTATTTTCTAATTATCTAATTTTAATTTGTTTACCACATACGCTCTTGCCAGGGCAAAGCAAATTAATCTATTTACTTAATATAATGATTGAATGTTTTAATCTTCTCCTACGCATCCTGTATCACATGTTTGTCTTAATATTCCCATTTTTCTGAACTGTTTTACCTACTTCTGAACACATGACTAGGATTGTACAGTTCAAATCTAAAACATAGTTCTATTTTTATTATTGCTATTAAAATATTTATTGTTTCCTGAATCTTCTGATAGGATTATCCAAAAGAAGACATTTTCCCAAAATTCTCATTCTCAGTTGTCCATATTTACTCTCCATAACTAGTGGATAGGAGGTTGTAGTGAGGCGAGGGTTGGCATCTTTTCCCAGGTAACAGTGATAGGACAAGAAGAAATGTCTTTAAATTGCTCCAAGGTAGGTTCAGGTTGGATGCTAGGAAAAATTTCTTCTCAGAAAGAGTGGATAGGCATTGGAATAGGCTTTCCAAGGAGGTGATGGAGCCACTGTCTATGGAGCTTTTCAAGAAAAGGGTAGGTGTGGCACTGAGGGACATGGTTTAGTGGCATGATGGTGGTGTATTGACAATTGGGCTGGGTGATGCTAGTGGTCTTTTCTATCCTTTATGATTCTATATGTCACAGTAGCATTATATTTGAGTCATTTTTGAGCAACTGTTTTATATGAATTTTCATGTTTTTATTGAATCTGTCAAAGTGGCTTCCACTGACTGTTCTTACAGATTTTTATTTTTTTTTTTTTTAGCATTCATACATAATCCTGGTCAACAAGCTCCTGGCAAAAAATGGAAATCACATGAACCTAATGGAAATACAGGCACCATAGCATACTTATATGGTTGGCTGTCCCCACATGCATAACCAGTGATCTTTGCTTCATTGTATGCCCCAAGCCAAAACAATCCAATATAGTAAGCAAGAGAATGAAGAGATAGGAATGCTTTGAAAGCAAGAAATTTACTGTGATTAAGAGGATCTGATGAAAATAAATATGACTTGTATCTAGAAAGCTTTAGAAGCTTTGTGGTTCCCAGCCAAAGCAACAAACATGTTTTCTGAGTGTCCAGTCTAGCTGTGTGCTTTCACAAACAGTTATGCAAATACCATGGGACTTGAAGCAAAAATATTTGTATGCATGCTTGTAGCTTATTGGCAAGAGAGAACTCCTAAAATACATTTCTACACAGTATATGATAAATTATTCTGCTGATTAATTCTGTTGTTTATAGGTTGCTGTAGGCCACAATGAAGTCATGAGCATGGTCATCCAAATACAAAACATTTAAAAATACTGGCATCAAAAAATAACATATGTCTTAAAATAAATACAGTCAATATGGGTAAAATGTTTTGTTCTGTGATTTGGAAATTGGCTTTAAGCAAACCTTTTCAAGTAACTTTTAAGTAGTTGCATATTTTATACAGAGCAAAGAATACATGTGCAGTAAGAGTAGAGACAGAAGCAAAGAAGCAGGCCATCCAAAAAGCATATACGCTGCTCACCCAGCAGGATCTTAATAATGGTATTTGAATTCAGTGATTGAATCAGTACAATCTCCTAGAAAGGAACTCGCATGCACTTAGTGTCTCTCTTTTCAAAATCCATTTGTAATAAATTATTTCATGGCAGTCCTTTAATTATTTATGATACCAAATGGTCATTCAACATTCTGACTCATGGCTTGATCCACTTAGATAAGAACACCTATGTGCTGAACTGCTTTCAAAGGTGCTGGACATTTTCACTTCACTCAATCCTGGTTTAAAATACTCTGCAGATTGCAAACAGAGGATAAAACTGAATAGTTGGTTTAAAATCTAAGCTATAATTAAATATAGTAGAATTGAAATATATATATATATATACATTTATATAATTGTACATGCATCGAAATGTAGGTATGCTATGCTCAGAGTAAGTTCATTTTAAAAAATACATAAATATTGCTTATATGCTTGAGGGTTGTTTTTATTGTTGTTGATTACTCATTCTCCATAAACATGATTACATTATTAGAATTCTGTACTATGATTTTTATAAATATATATATAACAAATATTCACTATTTTTAACTAATAGCATTGTATCTGAAGAATGAATTCTAGATCATTTGACAGTTTTAACCATAAATTACATTATTTTGTTGTGAACCAATTAATTTGTCATATAGGCTTATTACATTTGTTTACTTCCTGGATGTTCAATATTATAGTATTTATCACCATTTGTAGATTTAATTTATAGTGCACACATAGAAAATATATATGTCTCTTAAAGCTACATGCAACTAGCCTGTCAGTTTCAAGTAAAATTGTCCATATTTAAGCAACGTAGACTTCTTCAGGTCTGTATACAGAATATTCAGAAATGTAAACCCAGCTTTCTAAGCCTCTTCATTGTTTTACATAGTTTTTCAAGGCATTTTGTTATCTTCATTTACTAAGCAAAATTTAAGGTTGAATTTAGACAAGCTAAATATGGCCTTATACACAAAAAAATCCATTTCTGTTTCAAAACGTTTTCAAAGGTATTTTCTTAAAAGAAACTGGGAACATGTGGCACATGAAATACAAATATGCTCTTAGACAAAACAGAACTATGTATTCAGGAAAGTTACTGGTACCTTTTCTGCTTGAAAATATTATTAATTTTTATGTCTGTGTTCCTTTGCAAAGTCAATAGACGCACTTTAATACTTTCTGCTAGGCAGTAGCATAATTAATTGTAGTATCATATCCATCTATGGCAAAACAAGAGGCAATGAGATTTGTTTGCATATGAAAATTTGGTTAGATATTAGGAAGGTCTCTGTGGTTATGAGGAACGTTAAGCCTTTAGAAAGATAGGGATAACAAAATATGTCTGGAGAGTTTTAGAGGTCAATAAGGTAAATACATAAAATATAAGCATGTAGATTGATAAAGTTCTCTTCCTCCTGTACCATATTCTGTAATATTAAATTAAATTCAATTCAAAAAACAAACAAACAAACAAACAAACAAAAAAACAAATTACAATTCATCAAGAGCTGTTTTTCAAGATGATTATTGGTAACATCCTATATGAAGAATAGGACAAAATTATCATTTAATTTCATAAATATAAGTGCTAATTATGTCCATTAGCATAGAAACCTACTATTCAGGTGGCTGATATAATTATGATAGGGAAGTTCTCTGCAGTTATTTATGTAAACTGGAAATCAGTAGCTAAAAAGAATTGGGTAAGGTCACAATGATTTTAATACTAGGTCAATGCTAGCATAACTGGTGAGGCTGCATTTCAGATATTTACTTCCTCTTGAGAATTAAGCTATGGAGAACTACCAGGACAATTTTTCACAGTAGCAAATAAGCCCTCCAGGAATTTGTGGTCTATTTTGAAGAAACTCCATATTCACAATGGAAATGGACCGCCTTGCAAAACTGGAGTGCATCCTAGGGTAAAGAGCTTGAAGAAAATCTACTTTTCCTTAAGTAGAATACTAGCCCGCATCATTAGAGTCTTCAAATATGACATTAACAATTGAGATGAACATCTGGTAGCATTTCTACCACTGTAAATAAGGTAATATATTTCTCCATAATGGTTCACTGCCAACAGTGCTCATCCAGGAGTGAAACAAGATGACCATTTGTATTCCCAGTTGGGCGATGTTGCAGATTTGTGTGCTATTACTTTTGTTGAAGCTCAAAGATGGCCTTCATATCATCACAAACAAAGCACATTGCTTTCAGATACTCTGTGTGACAATTCTTTGTTATAATTATGTTTTAAGGTCAAACATTTTGCAGATATATCCAATTGTGTTCTATATTCACGTATACTTAATTTCTAAAGGTACCTAATTTGTCTCTTTCTTCCTTTCTCCAACTGCATGCTTACTGTTTTCAAAGGCTAAAAGCATAAATTTTCTGTTGGATGCTGAAGGAAAGCTGTAACTTTTGTTCTTTTAATAACCTAAAAATCATCTTAAAGCCAATTAATATGCAATTGAAACAAATCCTTTCTTCCTTGTATAAAGTGGAAAATGCTCTAGGGTGTAGATTCACCACCAAACTTAACTATGGGAATTTTACTGAAGTATGCAAATTTAGGAACTACCCTTATTTATGAGTCAGTGCTTCTTGTTTTGTTTTCATCAGTGGTGGTGTGTTCCTGGATGTAGTTGAAATTCAATAATGTTTGAGTTTACATGTAATGTTAGGCACCTTATTAAAGTGTTAAGGTCAGGATCTCACACCTCCAGACTTCTTGTATTACTATCAGAGAAAGCAGGCTCTCTACTGTATTTTGGAAGAGGGTGGGTTAGCTCTCCGTTGCTTAGTGTTGTCAGAAGATTATGACAGCTTTGTTAAAGGCTTTCTCCTCATCTAATTTCCAACTTGTTGAAAGGAGAAGCTAGATAATTCTGGTTCTCTATAAAAACATCTGTGTTAAGGTGCCAGATAGGCTTAAGAATCTGTGTCAGAATGGACTAGCAAGTAGCAGCTGTTATCTATCAGTAGGCTAGATTTGATGATTCATAAGATCCCTTTTGCTGTGTTTTCCTTGCTAAGATGCTGCACAGATGTCTGGGGAATGCACGTGATCACTGTGAGCATAGCATATTGGACTGAATAAAGTAAAAGTGTGTTGTATTCTTGCTTTTGCTGTTTTATATGTTTTATATATATATACACACATATATTTTTTACCGTGTGTTTGTACCTGGGGAGGGTGAAGGGTGAAAGACAGCAAGCTTGTTCACGATAAATGAATTGCTGCAGCGAAAGGCATTGTATTGCTCACTTTGTCTACTTGTCATTAAGAGGAAATACAGTTGTAACAGCATTTCAGTTTCTGCATTACATGCTTTTAAATGCCTGTCCACTAAGAATGCCTGCTTTCACTTGAGAAAGGAAATTTGGCATATTATTTCCCAGTGCTCTATACTCAATGTTGGCTTCTATTAAGTGTTTCCAGACATGCAGAACAATATTTGAAACAAGACTGTTTGAACTAAAATGTAATTGGACTCATTTAAAGTCTTATTATAATGAAATCTGACTTCCTCCTTGTAATTTGACATGTACAAACCTCTAAAAAAAACACACACTACCTTTTGCCACAGGCTGTACATTTAAATTCTGCACTAGGTAAGCATAACGGGAAAAGAAAGTTCTGACATGGATGGAGATCATATCAGCTCTGGCTTGATTAATTATTTCCACACAATCAATCAGCACCTTATTTAGATAACTGGAGGCACTCGCTAGTTAATTTGTGAGAGTAGAACAATGAGGGCAAGCATTAATATGGCAAGTCAATACTCCAATTAGAGTTAGAAAGTCAGATGCAGGTTTGAAAACAGCTAGTAAAAGAAAAGCAAGGGTGATGGAGCACTAGAACAGGCTTCTCAGAGATATTGTGTAGTCTCCTTCTACAGAGATATTCAAGACCCATCTGGGCATTTTCATGTACAACATAGTGTAGGGAACCTCCTTCAGGAGGGAGATTGGGCTAGATGATCTTTTGAGGTTCCATCTAACCTCTGCAATTCTGTGATTCCATGAAATAACACAACTTCTCTGTTCTTAGATATATATTAATATCAGTGACTCCAGTCATCTGCCCCAAAAACATTTACACAAACCACTCATTTAGTTCCTTGTGTGTGTGTGTGTGTGTATAGCAGGTTCCGTAGACCCTTAAAAATAGTTGAATCAAATACTAATACTGCACTCACATAACTGGCAAACTTGCACTGTTTTTAGTTACTCAGTTTCTGGCATACTAGGACTTACTTTCACTTGCAAGAAAATTGCTAGTTCTAGGAGGTAAAATCACTTACTTCTCATGTAAAACTAGTACACAAGCTGTAAAACATTGCAAGGCAGATGTTATAAAAAAGGACCAGTTACTGCTCAATATATTGCTTATGTAGTGATTAATTCACCTGGAATATATGTTGGCTGAGTCAGTAGATTAACTTCTGTATTCAGAATGTTCTGTATTTAGAATAAACTGAATAATAAACTTACCTCAGTGTCAGACAGAGAAGGATAAACTGGATGAGGTTTTGGAACAACACTGTCAAAATTACATTGCAATGATTCCTCATAGTATCTTTTAATTGGTAAACATCTGTTCATGAGCAAAAAAGAAATAATCTTTTTATGTAGCATCATGGTTCTCTACCTTATGCTCAAAAAAGTAAAGAAGCCAAATTCAAACTCTGACATTTCAGCTAAGCCACTTTTATCAACATAAGAGTGATCTTGACAGAAGCTTGTATGGAGAAAATAAATTAAGGGAATGAACAAAACTTTTTATATGAAAAAAAAAAAACAACTGATTTTTTTGTTTAAACTTGTACAACATTTCGTTATTGCTGTTATTTTTCTCTATTTTTCTATACATTGTAATTTGAACCAAAATATTATTACATGAAATGGTCTACAGAACAAAATTATTACATTTTTATTAGTTTCTAAAAGAAAATTTGGAAGGATAACTTTTGTGTGTGTTTGTATGTGTGAGAGAGAGAGAGAGAATTATAGAATAACTGAATAACAGAATAACAGAGTAATAGAATCATAGAATCATAGAATCATAGAATGGCTTGGGTTGGAAGGCACATCAACCCTCCTGTCACATGCAGGACCACCAACCTCCACATTTAATACTAGAACAGGCTGCCCAGGGCCCCATCCAATCTGGCCTTGAACACCTCTAGGGACAGGGCATCCACAACCTCTCTGGGCAGCCCGTTCCAGCACCTCAGCACTCTCTCTGTAAAGAACTTCCACCCAATATCCAACCTGAATCTTCCCTCCCTCAACTTAAAATCATTTTCCCTTGTCCTGCTGCTATCTACCGTTTCAAAGAGTTGGCTCCCCTTCTGTTTGTAGGCTCCCTTTAGGTACTGAAATGCTGCAGTGAGTTCATCCCACAGCCTTCTTTTCTCCAGGCTGAACAAGCCCAGCTCCCTCAGCCTGTCTTTGTAGGGGAGGTGCTCCAGCCCTTTGATCACCTTTGTGGCCCTCCTCTGGACCCTCTGTGGCAGCTCCTTGTCTTTCTTGTGCAGGGGGCTCCACACCTAGATGTAGTACTCCAGATGGGGCCTCATGAGGACAGGGTAGAGAGGGACAGTCGCCTCCCAGATGATGAAAGGAGGGAATGATGAAATTATATGATTAAATGATAATAACAATAGCATTATTGTTGCCAGGTTTTGATGTAATATAATAGTAATGTCTTCATATACTATTTGATATTTTTAATCATAACCCAATAACATCAAAGTTTGACTTGAATGAAATGCAATCATAGAAATCATCATCACAGCTGAAGTTCTTAAGTACTTTGGCATAAATATAGGTACAAGTTTCATACAATTAAATAATAAAAATAAAAAAAAACATATTGGGTAACCCAGACAATTTAAAACTGAGGAGCCTCATTTTTACACGATTGTTAATTTCCATATACATGATCTTTTCTGTAGTGTGCTTTCCTGCTGTTGCCAAATTCAGAGAGAGAACAATGATTCCCTATAACATTAAAAAATAATGTAAATAAGATTATTTATCTTCTAGTGTGCATGCTAATATTTAAACAAGAATTGCTTCATGCTGCAATTGGTTTACTTCTCATTCAGCACTGGTTTCCTGCAGAGGTTCTCCCAGTTCCTTGGTACAGCTTTCAATTATTTGCTACATTAAGATTTCAGTAAGCTGCACATTGATTTTCCAAAAAAATTATCTATTTTATAGGTTTTCAGTCTTGTGTGACCTTCTTTGTTGGGCAAAAGTTAGATAGATGGTAGGTGGAGATTACAGAAAAAGAGCTATAGTTTTCCTAACCCTTGAATGGTACGACTGTAGCAGGAAAGAACTGTTCAGTTCATGTGTTAAACCCATGAACTGGGACTGTTTAGATTAGAAAAGGAAAGGCTTAGGGGAGATCTATCAACCTGAAGGGAGGATAAAATGAGGATAGAGACAGGCTTTTATTAGTGGTGCTTACTGAGGCAATGGGCACAAACTGGAGCACGAAAAGTTCCAGATAAACATCAGGAAATGCTTCTTTACCTGGTGGGTGTCTGGGCACTGGAACAGGTTGCCCAGATTAGGTTGTGGAGTCTCTTCCCTTGGAGATCATGTTCTTGAGCAACCTACTCTAAGTATCCTTGTTTGAGAAGGGAGAAGGGTCCCTTCAAACTTCAATCATTCTCTGATCTTCTGAAAGATCCAAGGTGTTTAACAATTTCTGAGCTATATGTAATTCATGGAATAATTGGAGAACTATACATTTAGAATCAATACCACCAGTACAGGTAATGAAATGTAGTGATAGATACCTATAAAATATGATTTTGCAACTACATGGTTCTAATTTCAGTCTGGTAAACCCAAGAAGTTTTGACTGCACATACACAACTACACAATATGTGCACATTTTGTGCACCTACATCTGTGAATGTGAGTACCCCTGCTGAAAAATCCCTGAGGGGACTGGAGGTGGTGGCATTTTTTATGTTTTGCTCCCTGTAAACTACTGCTTGTGAGAGGTCTCATGGACTCACACGGGTACTCTGAGGTGTGTATCCCAGGTTTGGCACCCTGCAGTGTCATCCCACAAGTTGAGATGGGGCTGCTTGCACCATCACATGGGAAGGAGAATCCAGTCCTAGGTGGAGGTTGGAATGCTGTTAAGGTGGTTTTTGGCTGCTTTGCCACCAGTTTACATTCCAAGATGTCTCACCGATAATAAATTTTCATGCTTCTTTATTCTTCTGTTCAAACTGTCTCCTTTTCTTGAAAGTCTCTTTGTAATTCTATGATTATTGTTCAATTAATGGTCATTTCATGAAAACCTTATTACTGATAATTTCACTTTTAGTAGTCTCTTTTTTAAGGCAACAACATCTTAGAGTAGGTAGTTTAGGATATGCCATTCACTCACTTGGAGTCCCAAACAACTATTCTAAAAGGTTTAAGGGGAAGAATTTCCAAAAACTTTAGGGTAATCTCAGGGTACCTATTTTCCAGAAGATGTGTAAATACCTGGATTCTGACCCGTATTCTAATACTGTGTACAGTTTAGCTTTTAGTGTGGGTAAAGCTTGCTTGAGAATGAATTAGAGAAAGTGGTATTCACTTAAGGTTCCTCTGAAAAACAATAATTTATTTTCAAGATTTTAAAAAAAGAAACTGTTTAAGGGGTGTGAGAGCATAAGAAAAGGAAGTAATATTTTTCAGTAATCTCATCTATATCTTTTCCAGTCAGATTCTCTTCCAGCATCTCCTATAGAAACTGTTGAAGCGTTAATGTGTGCACTTTATACATGGCTGTATGCCAAGCTTTAGGATTTTGTTATAATTCTCTCTAACACTTCTTACCAGATTGAATTTGTACTTGGAATGGACGGCATCATTAGGAATGGAGATTTAATTATAGCTACTTAAAGACAACTTAAGAACTGTTGTTTAATTTACTGCAGTTTTAAAGTGGAAGCAAGTAAGTAGTTGGGAACTTCAGTAGTTTAAAAATACTGGTAAATGAGATGTTTTGTCAAAGGTTAGTATAGCAAAATTTCACTCTCATGGAGAAGTGAAATGAATTAAGACTCTCAGACTATTTTTTTAATTATATTCTTTTTTCTTTTTTTAATAGAAAAAAAAAATAGATTAATTACATCAAATCTTTTCACTATACCACATTCTTGTAAATTACCTAATGGGATTTTGCTTATCTTTTCACCATCATTCATCTTGCAGACCTACAGATACCTACATTGCACACATCTGCATCAGAGATGGTCACCCTTTACATTTAGCAGAAAGATGCTAATTTCAAGGCATAATTCATGTGGCCTATTCTAGATGGCTTCTTCAGGTTGAAATGTATCATATGCATATTTTTCATCCAGTGTAAAAGGTGCCTAGGGCTATTATTTCAGATGTAGATATTTAATTTTGATATAATTATTTCCTCTTAGACTGTCTTGTAAAGCATTTGCTTCTATTTAAAATAAGTCTATAAGGTTTTATTGGCAGATTTCTTTTCTTTTAAAAAATATCTGATAGTATCTATTTGAATCTTACTACTATAGTGCATTTATTTTTGAGTTCTCTTTTCTTGCTTCTACACATGTGAATCTGAAAATTCCCATAGTCTGTCACAGTATTGAAAACTCTGTAAACTGATAGCTTGTGCCAATTATATATCCACACTGAAGGGAATTATTTCAGTGCTTGTAGTTTACAGTTTTTTTTTCCTACTATGCGGAGATCCTTCTGCGTAGACAGATATCTCTATGGATTTTGATTACTTGTTCAGTGACTTGAATGAATTATAAGTTCTCCATTTCCCTTTACAAACCAAGAAAGGATAGCAAAGCAAAACACAACAGAGTCAGAATCCCCTACTCTGTTACAGAGTGAGCTTTTCTGCCACCATTTGAAGTCATTGAATAGTCACATCCTTAGCAGTCACTATAACAAAATATTTCTAATTCACAAACATTAAGCACAGAGAAAATAATATTTTTTTAAAAAAATCTTTGCAAATTATGAGTTGATTTTGATCTGGCGTACAGCATGCCAATGTATGCATCTATATGTGAGAAAATAAGGCTGGCAAATATGCTTCATTTTGTTATATTTCAAAGCCTTTTCTCATTCAGTTATTTATTTCTACGTAGAAGAGTATTTTACTCTGCTGACTTATTAGGTTACAGGTTTCTAAAATGAATGGTATTGGCAGTTTTGGCACTGAGATAGTTTCCCCTAGTAGAAGGCTGGCTCGGAAATGCTTCTCAGTCTTTGTCAAGACTTTTGCCAGAAAAGAAAGGAGGTAAAATAACATCCTGAAGGAAGGACCATGAAGGAAAGGCAATAATGCAGATTATGGTGGTTTTTCAATTTGTTTATTTGTTTCACAATATTTTATATAAAAAGATAGATACCTCTAGGTTCAGGTTTCAAGGCTAGACTCAGCCTTGAATAAGCAAGGTTGGGGTATGTTGGCTGCTTTTCATGCTCTTCCTCAGATGAGAGGTAAGATCAGGGTAGATCTAAAGGGCAGGAAAGCACATTTCATGGTTTTACATACCATTATACTTATTCTGTAATTTTCTGCAAATGGCATACCAATGTTTTTAACAATGATACTTACTGGAGTTGTGAAAGAGTTGAGAGCTCAGAACCCTTCCAAAGAAGTTCAGAGGAAAGACAATTTTGTGCTATTAGTATATACTGACACAAAGCTGTGGAGATGGGCATGACTGGGAAGCAAAAAACAAAATTTCCTTTTTCTTTATTCTCCCGATGCTACCCCTGCCATGCTTAGCACAGTAGTGACATATACTATTGCTAGTCACAGAATTATACAGCTTAATGAAAGCTACTTGCTTGTGCAATAAAAAGGTATAATTCTTAGCATTCAGTGATGTCCTCCTGATTTTTGGCTGGTGACAATGCTCAGAGCTTTGCTAATGTTATTTAATGATATCTACGAGAAAGCATAATTTGATACCTAATGTTGTAATAAATATTCTGATGAAAATAGTTTCAAGCGATAACTCTTTCTCCTTTTTAAAATAGGTTATGGTATCAACTAATATTAATTTTGTGACCCTTTATATGCAACCAAGTTATGGATAACCAAGTTTCAACAACACTATGAACTATGCAATGTTTTATTCTAAATGATACTGCAGAAAAACAACATTTCTGCTACCATTACATTTATTTTTCTCTGAAATATAAACTTACAGTGTCCTCACAGTTCTCACTGCTCTCAATTATTTTTAACTTTGACTTACTGTTGAAACTAGTGCATATTATTGGTTTCAGTGTGTGATTTCAATACATTTTTGCTCTCTGAACTTCAGTTCATAGATCTTTACCACGTAACTGAAATTAATTTAAATCTCAGCCTTAGAAGAAATGGTATTTAATAGGTTTTTACAAACTGCCCAAGTCTGTTTACACAAATAAAGTTTTCTTTTTTTTTTTTTTTTTTTTTTTTTCCATTTGATGTAGGAATGAACTAAGAAAATTTGAAAGTTTTTTAAAAAATCAAAAAGATGGGTTTTTAAGATAGAATATCACAGTATTTCCTAACAAAATTTCTAAAGCATGCAAACACACAATCCAATACTTTTGAACTACATGATATTCCTCAGACAATTAAGTCATTTTCATTTGTTGCCAAACTTTGCAATTCCTGCAGATATTACAAATCTTTAAAATATATTTTTTTCTTTCCTCCCCAAGTACAAGTGGATCAGGATGTTTTATTTCCTAAATGCAAGACTTGAAGTCATGTAACACAATTCTGTCTTCATAACCCTTTTTTTTTTTTTTTCATTTTTCCTCTTCTTTGCCATAGAGTGTGTTTAGCTAAGTTATGTTTATAACCAAATTAATTGTCATTGGTTCTGCATTGTCAGATCAACTTTCACTGATGCTGGAAACCTGAACACATATATTTCTGTAATTTGAAAGCTGTATCATAAACATTTTAATAGATGCTAAAATAATTAGAAGTAGAATTTTATGCTGCCATTCTTCTCATCATCTAACAAGATTTTTTAAATTACTACTGAGCAACCAGTCTGTCTTTATAGAAATAAGTTTTAATAGACAGAAAATGTTAAATTCATTTTAAGTGTAAGTTATAGAGAAAACTGTCTTGTGGGATCATGCCTCAAAATATCCCTATGTGTTCATGTCTGACAAACCAAAAGATCTCCTATCATATCATATTCTATGCATATACATATTCTATACATTTTCAAATATTCTTTAACTTTCAACAAGGAATTATTTTTTCCATGTCTAATCTCTAAGACATGAATGCATGGAGCCTGGACCATCTGCAAATGGAAAACAATCTGACGTGAGACCACATATGCAGTGGAAATTAGATGTAATTTATCTGCACACATTGAGTGAGACTCACACAGTGAGTCTACATTTATTAAGCAAACAATGCAGATTTATCACTGTATATATGGTGTATTTACAGACAGAAGGGGAAACCTTTTCACCATGAAAGCAGTCAATACAAGTATCCTTGGGAATCTGTTCAGAACTATCCCTCAAGGTTCTCCTAAATGAGTAAAGCCCTGAGAAACCTTGACTAATCTTATAGCTGATGCTGCTTTGAGCACAAGGTGTTAAGAGACCTCCTGAGATCTTTGCAAATCTCAAATCTTTGATTGCACAACTCTCTTGTGTTGAGACATGCTGTTCCCAAGACATGATTTCAGCTATGACATAGATTTCCAGAGCAGGTATGATATTTTATAGGCAAAACAAATTTTATCTGCTGGAATTGAAACCTCTTATCAAAAAGAGATATTTGCCAGCTGAACTATTTTGTTAGTGGGAAAGTATCCAGGAGTGCCTCTGTAGCTCTGGAAGTCATTGTGCTTGTCGTCATGACCTCATTTCACTGCTTTCCAGCTAGCAGCTGCAGATTTTAGGGGGAAGCCTCAGGTAATGTAATCACTTTGACTGAACATGTGCTGTCCCATTTATGTTCTGGAAGTTAAAAGAGGTCAAAATGGAATTTCTGCATGTCCTATAGCACAGCTACAAGAGGACAATTTGGCCAAGGACTTTTCTTTTTAACATAAGCAAGAAAAACAGTGGCTTTCATTTTGTTAGAAAAATTGAACAACTTTTTTTTTCAGAGAAAAACTGAATATGAAAGTATATATGAAAGTAGATTAAAAAAGAGTTTGTTTTATTTTGAGGTAACTGAAGAAGAACAAAAATTGGAGTTTTTGTTGTAAATGCATTGTCTGGAGATAAACAGAAAAACTATTTTTTTTTTTTTAATGACATTCCAAAAGCAATCAAGTTCAATTTTTTTTTTTAGCTTTGTGATTATATTTATTTATGTAGGGTCTCCTCATGGTATTTTTACAATGTTGAATGTGTTGCTTTTAATGCTTATTTTAATTTTTTAATTATTATGTATTTTTATTTTTCATCAACCAGAATGTTCTTTAAAAATAGTAGTAAAATAAAAAATAATAACAGCTGGATCATAGTCTAACAATGTTTTTTATAATTGATTTTAAAATCTTATTCATAGAAATATTATTTAAATATTTGGATAAAATTTGTACTTGATATATTTTACTTTGTATTCATCTCACAAGCTTGTAGACAAGCTGTAGACAACATATAGTCAATAGCTTGTAGACAAGCCTATAGACAACATGTTGGTATCTTTGCTATGTTTAGAAATACTGTTGTCAGTGTACCACTTTTTACCTTAGAGTAATTGCCTCTGAAATTAGAAGGTATCATCATTCATTTCAGTGATTAAGGCACAGTTTGCATAAAGGATAGATCAGGTGTGTCTAACCCTCAGCCTGTGGGCTGCATGCAGTCTAGCACTCTTCACAATGTGGATGGCCCCTGCCCTGCACCATCATAGCAGTGCCTCTTCCCCACCTAGTGTGCATGCATAATTCAGCAACAACCAAACATCACTGTGCTGTTAACACTGGGCTGAAACAAGGGCATTAGAAGGGTGAAGTGTAGTGCTAACTCAAGTGATGGCAAATAATTTTATGCATTTTGATATGCTGAATAACATAGTCCTGTGAACAGTGAAAAATAGGCAGCCTTGCTTTCCATTTGGATAAATTTCAGATACTGCTAATTAACTCTTTGAAATGGTAGGTAACAGCAGGACAAGGGAAAATGATTTTATATTGAGGGAAGATTTAGGTTGGATGTTGGGTGGAAGTTCTTAACAGAGAGAGTGGTGAGGTGCTGGAACAGGCTGCCCGGAGAGGTGGTGGATACCCCATCCCTAGAGCTGTTCAAGGCCAGACTGGATGGGGCCCTGGGCAACCTGGTCTAGTATTAAATGTGGAGGTTGGTGGCTCTGCATATGACAGCAGAGTTGGAGATTCATGATCCTTGAGGTCCCTTCCAACCCTGGCCATTCTGTGATTCTATGAAAAAAAAAATATATATATATGTAATATACGTATATGTATATATATGTATATATATAATGACATTCATATACATTCAAAATGAATACATTACCTGTGAATTTTCAAACAAAATGTTTAGAGTTGTAATCAGACATTAAAAAAATCTGATCATGTCTGTTTACTAGACTTTTATAAGCTCTCTTACCAGAGAAGAACAACCCTCATTTTACAGTCACACCTTATTCATGTCAGTGCTTTTTGACAGTACATACATTCATAAACAACTGTTTTCATGGATGAAGTATAGAAATAGTAAAATTAGTTCAAAAATCTGAGGAGTACCTTGAGAACTCACTAAGAATTGCAGTCACTGCCATCAAGCTTGACTGATGCACCAAGAAAAAGGTCAAATATTTCACTAGTTTTATGTTTTTGTTCTATTTTATTGTTATGTTTAAACAATTAAAAAAAAAAAAAAACGATCTAAAAAAGTTTTGTTGCTTAAACACATTAATTATATTGTTCATTTTATATGTAGTCCAAGACAATTCTTCACTCAATGAGGGCAAGGAAAGCAAAAAGGTTGGACACTCTAACTGTTAGGGTACCTTGGCTTCAGAAATTGTTGCTGCAAATACATTTTATTCTAAACTAAATTTAGTTCTTTTACCATAATGATAGAAGAAATACTGTAAGAAAATACTTTGTGATTTAAATAAGATTTATGCTTTTTTTCTGTATAATTTTATAAAACAAGAAAGGTTAATTTTGTATATTTTCTTTTACTAGAGATTTCATACATATTTTCGTATTCTGTAAACTGCTTTTGCTTTGGAAGATATGAAATTTGTTCAACACTTCCCTTTGAGATCTTTTATATTAAGTCTCTGTTCATAGGCATGTCACTGAAAAATCTTCCACATAACTATCAATAGTAAATCTCTAGTGACAACGTAGGTTTTGTTTATACCAGCTAAAACATCTCTGGGGTATATTTCCAACCAGTGGAACTGAAGTGTGTACATTGTTAAATAGTTAGATTTGTCCCTCACATGGCTTTGGCCTAGGACAAATAAGACTCCTCCAAGCAGCTTCTGGGCACTGTCCAGTGGTTAGAGCATAGCAACAACCATCCCTCCCAGGCAGTCCAGATGTGTCTTGGCCTGACATGATTGCTTTGGAGAGCAAAGGAGTTAACAGCCACAGCACAGTGTGTTCCATGTTGTTTGATCTGTTCTATGCCAGAGAACAGTCCCACAATATTTGAGTTATGAGTAAAGTCACAGACTAAGGCTTGTTTTGCTATTCTTTCCAAATCAAAAATTTTCAGGTGATGATCTTTTATCCCTTCATTTTTGTTTGTTTGTAATTTGCTTTGCTTATTGCCTCAGAGGTCTTTTGGGTTTTAATTTATTTGTTTTCACCATTTTGGCATACTTTCATTTAGCAATGTGAATTTAAAGAAGCTATTAATATACTATTCATGAGGTATTCTGCAGGAGGTTCTTTACCAAAACTGAATGTTTTGTAGCACATGCTTGCATTCTATTTTTACTCAATGTCTTCTGTTTCAAGCCTTTTCTAAATACAAGCCACTCGCTATGTTCTCCTTGCTGTAGTGTTTCATTTTGAGCTTTGTGAACTGTTTTATTCTGAGATAATTGCTGTCCAAGTTTTCACTGAAAATAATTTTATCTGGTCATTCCTCTGATAATTTATGTCCTTAATTAGTATAGAGACTGTCATGAATGAAATACCGATGAATAATGCTTGTATACTCATGTGGTAAAGCTGTGGCAGTAAAGTGCATGCATGGCATAAATTTGCTTTATTTTAACACCACACTATAAAGTAGGTAAATGCCAGATGACATGGTTCATCACTAATGTGCGACTTCTATTTTCTCTTAGGGTTTATTCTTTATTCTGATCAGATCTTGAAGATGTATATAACTATATAGCCTCTTCTGGTGAAAGTAAGAGGGAAAAGGCACTCAGTACAGTTATATCTGAATACAGAGCCAGTAACTGATATATGAATCAGAGACATATTATTCCCATACTGGAAGATCTGAAAAGCCCTTACAAAATATTGTTTTATTGCCAGTGTTGAATGACAACAATTCCAATATTTCATGTTTAAATTCATTTTCATATAAACACAGAGCTTTGTACTCCACTTTCTCCTTGGGGCTTTTCAACAAAGTTATTTCCATAATCATTCCTATAAAGAGGAGGTAAAAATGTAACCCAGAAACACATTTTGAATGAGTATTTCTGTGCAATTCGGCTTCCTTGGGAAGTGTATTTTTATATCTAACTCCTTCTGCTTATACAGGGAGAAATAATGTATCATCATTTATAGTTTTGTTCCCAGAAAGGTCTATCTTCAATCTCTCTCCAGCAGTAATTACTCACAGAACTATTAATACTGCTTTGAAACAACTTCCGAATCACTAGAAAGTATCTGAAGGATGAGGGATTTTCACATGGTTTTAGTCTTCTGAAAAACTGTGAGGTCCAGTTGCTACTAATTAATCGATTTTTACTATTAATTTGCCATGAATTAATTCCTTGTAAAACTGGAAAGATGTAATACTGGGACAATGCAGACTGTTTTAAATACTTATTTTTCTAGGTTTAAAGAGAAATAAATGATTCCTTATAAAGAATTTTTAATAAAGTCCTAATAATCTCATAATTTCATGCATTGGCTTTAGGATAACACTAAGAAGTTTTCATATACTCTTTTCGAAATCTAAATTGTTCCAAATTGGGGGTTGGGGAAGGGTTAGGGGGTTGAGATTTTTTTCATCATCTCTTTGCACCTTATTGCAAAAATAATCACTGTGTCTCAGACCTCTGAGTAATCTACCAGTTTTTCAATAGGTGAATGCTTTTGTTTAAGACTGCTGACAGTCTGTTATAACTGTTTGTACATTCAGTACTCTGAGATTGTTGACATATATAAGACAGTAATTTAAAAAGCGAACATGTTCAGATAAATTTCCACATTAATGCATAATCCTGCAGAAGCCTACTCATAGTTACTATTTATTTCAGACATCTGCAGTCTTAGTTATACTCCAGGAGACTGATTAAATTTCTTACCATGATGTGGGGAAGTAGAAAAATGCATACCAAGTAGTAAAGAACACACAGTTTTGTGTGATATTTAAAAAAAAAACCAAACCAAACCAAAAACAAAACAAAACAACAACAACAACAACAACAAAAAACAACAAACTGATTCCATGAACACTCAGAAGACATCACTGGCAACAGAAGGGCTTAGAGGTCTCATTAAAAGGAGCATTTGGGCACATGTGATTTTTGCCTAGAATTGCTGACAGTGTAATCTAAGACCAGACAAAACTGTAAACTGAATGTGATGAACAAGGGTATATGGTGAGGAAGAATTGGGATGCCAAAGCAAGCAGTACATGATGGATTTTACCTCAGTGACTAGGGCATCACTATAACTGCTTTTATATGACAAAAAAAGCAAAATATAAGAATGTATCCACAACAGCTAACAGCAATATCCAATTCAGAGGGATGATAAAAGAATAATTCTAGGGGGAATTCTTCAAAATATCTGCTATTAAATCCTGTGCTAGTGTCTCACTGGACTTACATAGCAATAGATATTGCCTTTTTTTTTATTGATGCACATAGTTGTATATTGTAAGAATTTGCTAGTAATATGTTGCAGATAGATTTTTTACCATATTTTCCTTTTCATACATATGCAAAAAGATCTGACAAGTTTCAGATAGGTTTTATTTTTCTTTAAAAGTATTTTGACTTCTAAATTTTTTAAATTAGTTGTTGACAAGGAATTTTACATTTTTGCTAAGAATAGATATATGCACTACCAAATACAGTAATGTATTATACCAACATTCCTAAGCAACGGAAATCAGTGCTTGCAAAACTTTGTGAACAATGCCAACCAGACTCAAAGGTATATGTTATTTCTACCTACATTTTGATAGGTTGTAAATACTTTATACTGCTTCAGTGACATTTTCTCTTTTCATCCTTTCCTTCTTGTGTTTTAATATTCATAGATAAGATACATAACTTTAAGTGCTAAAGTAGATTTACTACTGGAGAACAGTTTCTTCAATAGGTCACATATTTTTAGAGTTCTATGTAAAATGCTATTCATTGCCAAAGGAGATTCTGGGAGTACAGAAGAGTTGAAAAGCAAAAGGGTGAAAATAATTAAGAGATACTGATTAGAAAGCAGCACAGTTAGGAATATATGGGATAATTAATGTATTGTAGCATTTTAGATCATTTAGGTCAGAATTAACTTTTTTGAGTACTTCAGAAATGCAATTAAATGAGTGATTCTCTAGCAATTTTTAGGAGTGAAAGCATATAGTGATGGTCAATGCATTTCTCTCTGTTCATCTTACTAGGTCTTAGTGATTAAATAAAGATTCCTTCTTCAATCCTTGGTTCACTTTTTCTGTAGAGAAACTTCATTTATGCACTTTGTTTATTTTTTGTGTTTGAGTACATATGTGGGTGTGAGTAGGCATAATAGTTGCAAAGGCTTACTTCCTGACAGAAAGCTGAGCGCATACTCTAGGCTTTAGCAAGTACCTACTAGAATGTGCCATTAATACATTGCAGGCATATATCTAACTGATCTGGTGGCTAAGAATCTGTTGTTTAAACAGCATATTAGGCTCAAAGCAAACAGAATTAACAGAATTTAAAACTGAGCTAATTAACTACTTTAATCTACCTCATGCTTTAGGCCATGTCTCTGTTGTATGCAGGAATAATAATAATTAATAATAATGGCAGTGTAAAACCTTGCATTCCATTATGAAAATTTTGGTTTCTGTGGAAGTCAGTAAATAGGTGCTGATGATCCTTTCATTATTAGGAAAAGATTATGTTCTTAACAGTAAAATGCAACCAAGATAACTTTTGAATACTGACATTAAATTACATCAGTTCCAAGTAATGTCTTTGAGCAAATTTAAAATATCACAAGCCTTTCTTTAAATATTGATATTCATCTCTGGCATATTTCTTAATGAGGATTTGTCTATATTTGACGTTAGAAATTTCTATTTTTAATTAAATATGAATTCTGAATTAGCTGGTTTTCTTACTCTGTTTCTGCTTTGACAAAATTCTGCTGTTAAAATAGAAAAATGCCTTATCTGAAGCTTTTCAAATTGTTCATCCCTAAAATCATATAAACTGAGTGCGAAACAGATGTAGTTCAGCATTCAGTAAAGTTGTTTTATTTCCAATTTTCACCATGAACTGTTTCAGATTTTACAGACAAGAAAACATTTGTACATATAAGATTTATATATATATATATATAGAATTCAGGTGAGATAAAAGGAAAAATGTCCGGTTTTAAATTAATGTACTTTCAAGTGTACTGTGAGTCTTTTCTGAGAGTCCAAAGAAAATTTTCTTCTTGCTTACAAAAATGTTTACAGAATGTTACAAAAATGTTTACAGAAACAGCAATTTATGCAAGAGAATACCGAGAAAGTGCATTCTCTTTTAGCCAAGGAATGAGGTGCTGTAAGAATCAGTATCTTTAGAGTAGAAAAAATAAATTTGTGGTTAGACTATTTTCAGAGAACCTTCTTGATGGATTAGAACTCGTCTGCAGATAGGGTTGTCTATGTAATTAAGCTCAGATTCATCCTATTACTTGGTATATTGTCTGGTGTCTCACTGAAAGTTTAGAACCTGCTAGCTGTCTATAATTAAGAGACAGAACCTGCAGAGTGTGATTCAGATTTTAAATATGCTGAACTGAGAACATGCACACATTTGAATATTATTTTTCCTAGATCCTTCATTTACTCTAATTGTTGGTATTATAAATATAGTTCTCAGATTCTCGATGGGGAATTACAGTAACAATATCTATTTCTGTAAATAAATTAGATTTCTAAGCGACTTAGATACTGAAAAGCATTTTCTAGACAGACTATGTTTTGCTAGGATGTTTTAATCTGTTTTTCTGCACAAATAACCCAGGTGCCTTTGTTGAGCCTTAGTCTTAATTTAGTTTTGATCTTGCCCAAGTCTATCAACTAGATTTCCAAAACTGTTAGGTTTTCCAAGACTTTTAATCACTGTGAGATTTATCTCAACTAACTCCATCAATATCAATGTTTCTTATCTAAGCTCAACCTAGAAAAGTTCCTTCTATTATCAAAAGAAAGAAGCAGTCATCTCCAGAGGAAACTGATCTGACCTGCCTTTGAAACTTATTTTGGAAAGGAAGGAATTGCCATTTAAATGTTGCTGTGCAGAGACTGCCCAGTAGCTGATGTCACTATTACACACATAAGGTTAGATGAGAAGAATACCATTGTTATCTAAATTTCTGAATGCTGTATTATTTTGATATTAGCCATACTCTCCTGTATTAATCCGGGTACAGTAGCTCATGACTGGAATGTTTATATTTGGCATTCTAATGCTACATACAAATTTATTTAAAAAGAGTAATTTTCTGCAGTTAGGTTTATCTTTATTTTGGGGTTGTAAATATGTTTTCTGACATTCAAACTGATCATTCTTTCTTTATATTTCAAAAATGCTTTACAGGAAATGCGCTCACAATTTATCTTTTGAATTTTTCATCTCATTTTATTTATTTATTTATTTTAATTTTAACTTTAAATTTATTTACTCTGTTTTCTTGCATACTTTTGATAAGTTTTCTCTCCCTTTTAATTTTTGCCTTTGCTTTTGGCTTCTGGTATTTCCATGTATGTACAGTCTAATTGAGTCATATTGTTAATATAGTAAAAACTTTGATGTTTGTTCTTCCTCTAGTTTGAAAATATTTTGATTGGGTATAAGGAAGAAGTTTTTGCAGTAAGGGTTTAAGTCACTGGAACAGGTTGCCTAGAGAGGTGATGGAGCCTCCATCCATGGAAGGACTGGGCTCTGAGCAACTTAATCTGGCTATAGGTGTCCCTGTTCATTGCAGGGGAGTTGACCAAAATGACTTTTGAAGGTCTTTTGCAACTTAAAAGATTCGATGATTCTGTGATTGTTTTGCTAGGTTCTTCCTTTCCTGACAGCCATTAGGAAACCAGAGTTTAGTCAGGGTCTTGTAAATGATAGAAGTGAGAAAGTCATTTAATATCTGCCTCTAGTAACTGATGAATAAAATCTGACAGGAATGTGCTGCAGTACTCTGAAAACAGGAAAACACTGAGGTGTCTGTGGGACTTACAGACAACATAGGGAAAGTAGTTGTTTATTGTTTTATATTCCTTTTTTGGGGGGACATCTACCTACCAGTACCATTTCAATAGTGTTCTCTCATTTCATCTCTCAGTTACACCACTTGAAGGTACGTGGAAAAGGCCCCCTTTCATGGAAGCATCTCTAGTCTCTGTATAGCTTTAATTACATTAATGCATTTTTAAGCATGTATATAAATTTCACAGAAGTCAATTGCTTTTAAAGCATGTGCTTGAAGATGAGCATGTGCTGAAGTACTTCTCTAAGTAGAGAGAGACTTAAACACATGTTTAAATGACTTTCTGAATTAGGGACCAAATTATATCCAGGATTAAACTCAAGTAACTTCAAAAATAATAATAATTTTATATATATATATATATAACACATGGATTTTAATTATAATTTTTCTGTATATTTTAGTTGTTCTTTTCCCTAGTATTTCCCATTTAAGACTTTTACACTACTTATATTCATTTAAAATTAAGACTGTACTAGTTTGCAATTGTTTTTGTTTTTCTTTCTTTCTTTTTACAAAACAAAAAGAAAACTAATGTTACTGCTGAAATTGCATACCTTCAGTTTGTCTTCTATCTTTCTGTTTTCTCATAACATGACCATTTAAAGCTGTATTTCATTCCTACTCCATAGAGTGAGTATAAGCAGGATGTGCTAATGAGAATCATTCTAGAGTTTTGTTACAAAATTTCTTATTACCAGACAAAATCAGTCAGGTAACTTTCAACTACATCTTTCCAAGTGTGTTTTCTTTTGGACTTAATTGAGCATTGTTGCAGGCTGCAGGAACAGTTAGATGCATGGTGATAAAAGTTGTTAATGTAGAAATGTTTATAGTAATAGATGAAGAGAGGAGTGGAGATGATGAGATTAAAAAAATAATTTTTTGCCAGTATGCTCTAGTTGAAACTTCTGTTGGAAAAAATGCTTGAGAGCCTAGATATGGTTCATGGACAAGTTGCATTATGTTGTCATACTTGGGTAGGATAGTTTGACTAGATGACCTCTAGAGATCTCTTCTAACCTCAACCATTCTGTTATTAAGTGAAATGCCTATTTCTTTTATGATAGATGAAATGTTTTGACTTCATTGGTATCTGAAAAAGACTACTTTAACATGCACACAACTGAGGCTACTAATACAGTCAAAGCATTTTAGAATCCATGGTGCAATTATTAAAAGTAACTCAACACATTGTCTCCTTCTGTCCAAATCATGTATGCTTTTACTCTCATAAATCCAAGCTACTTGCAAAATAATAATAATAATAATAATAATAACATAAAATAAAAAGTGTCTTAATAGTGTCTTTTAAAAATCTGGTTGCTGGCCAGTAAAATGCCGGTTTCTGCCAGGAATTGCTGACCACTAAGTTAGAATTCTTCCAGGAATGACTTGTGTATACACCCTCTCTCAAGAACTGCACAGTCAAAATAATTTTTTATGAAAGCTTTTGGGTTTTGCTTGTTCCCGTGTGGTAAGCAAAGCTTACTCTCTATTTAAAATATACCTTTGAAAACTCAAAGATCAGTACTTCGCATAAGACTTTTCACTCATATTCAGTGCCTCTGGCTTACAAGCAAGTGTCATATGGTTGCAATTAAAAGAATGTCACAAAAACTTCATTGTAAATAGGGTAACATATGCTCTTAAGGGGTTTACTTCAGTTTCCAGTGCTTTGAGTCTTGCTGGGATTTGGAGTCACATCTTTCACAGCTAGTCAGTCTTCCTGCCTTAGATATGTCAGCTGACAGGGTTCCAGTTAAAACATCTTCTGGAAATGTTGACAAGTATTTGAGCGGGGAAAGCCAATTGCATGAAATAAATGACTGAGGAATAGCAGCAACAAGTTCCGTTCCAGAGGTAGTGCTTCTATCAATCAAGCAGGGTATGGGTGGCACTTGAGAAATGTTTCCTGGTGAGAGATAAGTATGGGAAAGGAATTCAGTAATTCAGCCTTGAGCTGTGGATTCCACCATAGGCTTACCAAATATTAGCAAAAAATTGGGACAGTGAGTACTTAAAAAAGAAAAAGAAGAAGAAAAATAAACAAACAGAAAACACTGAAGCACTGATAGCACATAGAAGAAAGAAATACAAGGAGACACGTGACATTTCTGCTTATCACATAAAGCTAAACCTGAACAAATTTGTCCCTTTTACAAGAGCAAATTGATGTAGTGAGGTAGATTCATCCTGGATATCTGTATTTTTAAAAGAATTTATAGCTGGAAAATTAGCTGGGTATATTTGCAAAGAAATGCCTTGAAGAACTATTTCCTTGTTCTGAATTTGTTAGAACAAATGCAGGCATTTGACTCAAGTTCTCAATTCACTTTGGCACATGTACAATTTAAATTTTCCTAGATTTCTGCATAATCTTTATATCTACTATGCAAAGAGAGCAGGGAAATCAATCTGCAAATTGCATGTTTGAAGACTATAACAACATATTGCCTTTCGGCCTTCCTTCATGCAAATTTTTTTTCCCCAACTGAGCTTTTTTTTCCGTTTTATTTTAATTCATTATTTGGCAATTGTGCTTTCCTTCCCAAATGGCTCACATCTCTGTGTACACTAGTAATGCAGTTCTGGCTGTCAGGAAATTTAGCAATTTAATGCAGTAGGAAGAAAGTAGCTATTATTAATTATTATTTTCCTGTATAACCCAAGTACATTATTTCAGCTATGAACATTAGAAAGAAATACTACTTTCAATAAGATTCTTATTTCATTCTGTTGTATGAACAAAATCATTATTATTTACATAAAAGTCATACAGATATTCCCTATACTAGGCATATTAAAGTTCTTACAAGGAAGTGCTAAGATTCCAGATTATGTTCATATCAATTAATATTTTAGGTTTGCTGCCAAAACTTTATTTGGTTACTTGTCAGTGATGAAGATCATTTGGTTGGGTTTATGTTAATAGTGTATCTGCAACTCCTAGTAAAATAAAAATCCTCAGAAATCTATAGCAATTGACAGAAAAAAAAAAAAAAAAAGTTCTAAAATTAAGACTCTATTTTCCTAGTTAAATCTTCTCTTATACAGGAAAAAATTTGATTGGTGGAGTTTAGTAATGTGTCTTGCTTTATC
Organism: Perdix hodgsoniae; assembly: GCA_035772895.1. Lineage (NCBI taxonomy): Eukaryota > Metazoa > Chordata > Aves > Galliformes > Phasianidae > Perdix > Perdix hodgsoniae. Next base: position 1,641,015 of record JAPSGF010000052.1, read on the forward strand.
GTAGAATTATAGAATCATAAAATCATAGAACAGTTTGAGTTCGAAAGAACCGCGAGGATCATCGTGTTCCAACCCCCCTCCTGCAGACAGGGACATCTCCCACTTCATCAGGTTGCTGAAGGCCCTATCAATCCACAACCATGAGTATTAGAAGATTGAGACATATGTCTGAGTAATAGTTAGGCTTGGAAAGAACAGAAACTGACCATATGGTGTGGTGGTTTCACACTAATGGGCAGTTGAACTCCACTGCACTGCTCTCACACTTTGTCTTCTCAGAACTAGAAGGGAGAAAACAACTCATGGGTTGAGATAAGGACAGGGATTGCATTCACCAGTTGATGGCATGGACAAATCAGCCTCAGCATAAGGGAGAGTAATGTAATTTATTGCTTATTACTGACAGAACAGAGTAGTGATAAACTAAAAGCAAATTAAAACCACCTTCCTCCCTTCTACCATCTTGTAACTCTTATCTCTAAGCAAAACAAGGGAATAGGGAATGGGGGGTGCAGTCAGTCCTTAGCACTTAATCTGTGCCTCTCCTTCATGATCGTTCTCTGCCCCTGCTCCAGCCTGGAGTCTCTCCCACAGAATGTCATCCATCCCAAATTGATTATATGCTTCCCACAGGCTGCATCCGTTCAAGCACTGCTCCAACATGGGTTCATACCACAGGGCCCATTCTTCAGGACTGCACTACTCTAGCACAGATCCCTATGAATGGCAGCTCTTCCAGCCCTTCTTCCCCACTGCAAGCTGCAACTCTGGCCCAGGGCCTTCTCCTGTGGGGGTCATCCAAAGCCTGTGGCTCTGCACTGGCCTTGGCAGCTGCAGGGCTGTTTCTGTTTACATTTTCTCACACCTTTCTCCCAACTGCTTTTACACAATTTTTTTTCAGCCATTCTTAAATTTGCTGTGACAGAGACACAACCAATGTCATTCATGACTCAGCTCTGGCCAGCAGCAGGTCCCTTTTGGGACCAGCTGGAGTTGGCTCTTATCTAACATGGAGCCACTGCCTTGTTCTTCTCACAGAGGCCATGCTGTGCTTCACCAAAACCGTACCATTTAAGCCCAATACATATGAATAATTTTTTAGGATAAAGAAAAGAAAATAAAAAAAAAATCAACATTATTTTTCATTATCAGCAACAAAAAAAATTTTAATAATTTTAAAAAGAGTAAAAGCAGTGTATTTTGCCAAAGCAAGATTATTGTCAACATTAAGATTGTAGTAGCCTTAGTCAGAAGAGGAATTTGTCTTCTTACTCACCAGACTGAATTTTTTTCAGTGGTTTGTAAGGATACGACTGTATTATGTATTTGGGGCAGAAAAGGGCATGAGAGGAGACTTGGTCTCTCTGTGTGTAATGCCTGAGATGATAGGGCTTTGAGTACAAACATGACAAAAAGCCTCCTGTCTGTCAATAAAATCTAGCACTGCATTGCTTCTTTTGTATAGCTTCAAATGATTTTAAAAAATGGAAATTAGAATAACCCGTGCAAAGCAGATTTTGTTTATGCAATCTACTCTCACAGAACTGTGTGTTGTTTCCTATCACAGTAGCTCTTTTCAAAATAAGCTCTGTTTATGGAATCTTCTTGGGATGCTTTGCTACCTATCCAAGAACAATAGCTGACGTAGCTTACAGATGTCTATACTTTTAAGAAAATATTAGCAAATATGCAAATATTAGAAAATTGGGGAAAAGCAGGAAATGCGACATATTGGCCTTTTTTTTTTCTTTTTTTTTTTCCTTTCCTTTTTTTCCCCCACATAGTTCTAACTAGAAATCCTGTAATATTATTTACATATGATTTTGTTTTGTTCTGTTGATAAATTTTCTCACAATATGATTAATCATATTGGACTGAATGGTGGAACAGAAATACTGTGTAATTGTTAGTGCTTCTAGACAGGATTGTCATCTTAGACATCACTTACAAACACTGCTCTGTCAAGGTCAGTGTTAATGAATCTTTTTTTACATGAATGAAACAGATACAACAGTGATTCTTCAGTGAATAAATCTGCACTAGATTATTGATTTAGATCAGTGTTTTAAAGCACATCATCCCTATTGTCCCTATTAGATTGTGCATTGCTTGATTCTGCAAAACACAGAATCCTGGTATAAGGTGGACCTATTTCAGAGAGAGCTAGTCTGGAAGCTCAGTCCTCTTCCACTTGGTAGTTTTTGTTCGAGATACAAAGAACCTTAGTAGTAGCAGGTTTGATTTACTACACCGCAGCTGTTGCTCAAAATGACTTGCTATTATGGGCATAGCCCATGCTAACAGACCGAACTGAAAAACTGAAAGGAAGTTATCCTATCCATTATGGCAAAATAAGCCTGGCTATGAAAGGATTGAAACTCTTACTTGACTTCAGTGAAAATTCAACCTAAAGCATTTAATCCAAACTTACTTTTATTTTTTTCAAGAAGTGCAAGTTTTCTAAGGAAAAGAGTGGAACTATCCCTGTCAATCCCAATGTTATAGGATTGTATCTGAGCACAGAGTCATATTTAGTAGCACAGCATAAAGGTGTGAGTACGATTTTCAAGTAGATATCTTCTAAAATCTGTGATTATTAAGTAATATTCTTAATAGCTAAATTTAAAAGTACACGTTCTGTTATGGAAATGTGCAACTAATTTTAATTTATGCAGAAGAAAGACTGTTTTGAATTACACACATTTACTGACAATAAACAAAATTTGGAACAAATGGAGGACTCCTAATAGTGAAATTGTGAGATTAATGCAGAGTTCTTCACATCAATTTGGAAACTTTTTTCTAAAGTTTTGTCAGGTATCCAATATAAGAATATAGAGGACATTAACATGAGTACTTGAGGATGTATAGTAGCATCGCCATTGAAAAGAATTATCTTCTTGCTCACAGTGAACCTCTCTAAAGAGTGAGATTGTGTAAAAGCATTGACTTGGCTTTGAGTTACAAGTGTTACAAGTAAGGATTTTCCAGTTGCAAGGAAAAAAATAACTTTGATAGAGCTTCGATAACTGGCTGAAGTGTCATCATAATCAAACTGCCTAAGAGTACATATAAAACACATGCTTTTATTTACTAGTAATAATCTGAGAGACCGAATTTGAGATTAAGATTGATAACAAATTCTGATGACTTTGATCATTTAAATTGTTCCCACATAAATTCAAATACTACGAAAGTAATTGAGTTAATACTGTTTTCAGCATATTTTCAGACCATATGTTAGTTTGGAATATGTAATTTAAATTTTAAAAAGCTTGATTTATCCTTATTCCTTTGTATTATATATCTGCGAGTTCACTGTGTGGAACTCAAAACTTTAAAAAATAAGGTCAAAAGTATGCTCTGTCAAATACAGTGATAGTGCATCTGGTCTTGCAATCCACTTCTGCTCAACACAACGTTAAAGAGATCTGAGAGACCTTCTGTATGGCAATCATGAAAGCGATAACCCCTTATGTGCACCACATCTTGAGATTAATAAACACTCTCCTGGTTCCAGCATCTGGAGTGAGAGCTCCATTTTGCATTATATGACCTTGGTTGAAGCACTGAAACAGAAGTGCATGTTACTGAATTTATAACTTGCTGTTAATACCAGCTACAAGGAAATAACACCCCTAGCTATTTTCTGCATTCTTACTTTATCAATATTACTTTACAGCTTTATTCATGCAGGATGTATACAGAAGAGCATCTTTACCTCTGATGTTCTCAGTGTTGTTTCTACTAAGCTATTAAAAGGAAAGCTCTCTGAATGATGCCCTCATACAACCCCTTTTTGTTCCAGGGCCAAATTCAATAGCTGTTGATGTCAACTAATATTGAATTCATTCAGTGTCTAACCTTTATTAACCTCTATCCAACATGAGATAGATAGTGGCCACAGGTAACCTATTGCAATAGACAGCAAAAGGTAGTGTACTAGTAACTTCTCATTATTGTTCATGTTGAGTTTCTGAGTTCATATGTTTCCACGGTGGATTTTCTGGATGTTTTCTTCTCAGAGATTTATCTTCATTGGTTCTGTCCTGAAAGAATGGGACTTACTCACCAATTTTGTAGCCAGTGATATTTTTATTGTTGTTCAGAAAAGACTCCTAAGGGCAAGACTATTTTATTTTTTTAGGGACATGCTGTGTGCTTTCACCATTGTGAATGATGACTTCGCTACACAAGTGGAAAAATTGTAACTGTCATATATTTTCATGGATTGCCCAAGTCTTTTGATTTATTGTAGTATTGTATTTTATATTGTATTGCCTTTCAAACTATCCTGGAGAAGGACAGGGGTGACATCCATTGTATGTGTAGTGCTTTTTATGTGGTATTCATGAAGTTTTAGAAGTGTTTTGGAGGATCAGTGATCCTCCAAGATTGGCTGACTTATATGCAGCAACACTAAGGTAATATGGAGCAGCAAAATATTTTCCTCCACCTTTAGATTTCACTTTTATTTCAGTGTTGGTTTTTTTTTTTTGTTTGTTTGTTTGTTTGTTTCTGAGAAATCCTTGGAGACAACACATTGTCTAAGAGCTAATAACAAGGAATTTTTAGGATATGCATACTGATGATAAAGAAATAATATTTTGAAGAGCCAAAACTGACCTTGCTTTAGACCACGTCATGGAGTCACAAACAAAAAAGAACAACATATTTTTAGAAACATTCTCTAGGATATAATGAAGAGCAATAGAATGCAGCAAGAGATAGATAGATGTTTTGTGATACAGGGCCTGATTATTTCTCAGCAAAATTTTTATTTTATACACTCCTAATAGTTTGTACCCAGTGAGTGTCTTCTGATTCATATAGCTTAAAGATTCCCATCTGTTGAATTGAAGTATTCCACATGGTAAGTTTAATAAAATAGCTCAATAGAACTCTTCAGAACCTAGTCACATAATAAAGCTTCATAGTTGTGGATTTTGAGACCATCTGTATTGTGAATACAGCAAGTCATTCACATCATTTACCATACAATAACAGTCAGGGTGCTATTTTAGGAGCAATGGACCTTACATTGCTGACATCTAGCAAGAAACTACACAATACAATTTATTTACTTCAGTGCTTCACAAAGATTAACTTTATCCTTGGGAGGATAATAACCCTAGGCTCCTTTAATAATCCATGGAAAGAAAAAAACACTTGCAGTTGATTCTGAGCAGAACCCTAACTTGAAGGATGCAGACCATTTGGAAAGAGTACAGAAGGGATCAGGAAGAGATTTCAAAACAGTGATCTGCTTGTAAAGACTGTAGAAATTAGAGTTGTCATGAAAGAGAGATGAAAGAGGATATTAGCATTTTAAAATACATAACAAACTGTTGAAAAATCTGTTCCCCATGTAGTCAGTCAGAAAAAAATAAAAATACAGCAAGACTTCATATTAGACAGTAGGAAAAAAATTCTAGAGTTTGTAGAAGGAGGCAGGCTGAAGGAAATTATCAGAATAGGTTACAAAGTCTCTGCTATATAACAGCAGGTGATTCGAATGTTTGTCAAGATTGTCGTATATAGCAATGGCTTTACCTGCAGAAAAGAATCAACTAGGTGATTCCTGGAGGTTTCTTCTATTTCATAGAATGGATTACAGAAATTTGTCTCTTTCAACAAACTGTTACTTTTGTAACCATTCCTTTGGTGGGCAAGATCATCCATGAGAGACTGTAAAGATGCTGTACTCCTACCTATAAGAGATGATGAAATAATGAATTCTGCACTTGAAATCTTGCCTATGAATAGCACTTCATACATGCACTTGATTCAATACCATCTTCTTAGAGTACATGTTCTTATTAAAACATCTGATGTTATTACCATCAGTATTATCTTACCTCTCTTCTCTTGAGATATTTGACTCTACAAGTGACTTTACTATAATTCAGTTAACTATTCAGTCTGATAATTAAAGCTTTTAAATCATTTCTTCAGTAGTCCTTGATATTTCTACTGAAAAATACAAATTCAATGACATCTTGTGAATGTAATGAATTTTATTTTGTCATTAGTATATATGTGTAGTATTAATAATATTGGATTTATTTTATTTGTTTTGTTTCTATAAAAGATGAAGGGTAGCTAATCTCCTCATCCCATTTTTTAATTGTTTTTATTTTGTTGATGTTGTTATTACTTTCCTTCTAGTATATGAAATTTAAAGAAGCTACACATGACCCAACTCAGCAGATATGTTCTTCTTTTGTTGGATGTGCATAACAGTTATCCATTATATAGCACTCTTATATACATACTAAATAAATAAATAAAATGTTGGGTAATTGCATCATACAGTCACTTAGAGAAGATGCTGTACTTTCATAATGCAGCAAATGAGTCAAGCAATGAGAATGGCAAACTATTGTTGTGTGAAACATCGTCAAAGTGCATGATATCCAAGAGCAAGACAGAAGTAAATTGGCAAAAATATGGTCAAGAGAATGCAGGATTCCACAGCATTATGTGAAAGAATCATAAGCCACATCCATTGCCATTTTCCTCAGCATTTTTCTTTGTTTTATTCTGTGCATATGCATATGCTTTAGTAAGAAAAGTTAGATGATCTGAATTTAGGTCATATAATGTAATATGTAACGTAATAAGTAGAATAAGTAGAATATTGCAGATTTTTTTTCCCCCAATATATATATATAGTTGAAAATTCTCCTTTAAGTATCTTATTTCAAAATACCTTCTATAGAAGACAAGCAGTTTTGTTTCTTTAGAGTTGCATGCTCTTGTGACTGGAATATGTTTTTTTTAAAAAAATTCTAGTCTGTTAGATATATACAAGATATATATGCACAATCAAATTTTAATACAAAAATAAGTGCCTAGTACTTGTGACTTTAGTCACCTTGGAAATGAAAAGTGATCTGGAGAACTGAAGAAAGAAAAAGGTATATAAAACCAGTTTAATATGAATTCATTTAGTTATATTTTCTTTTTCTTTTAATTAAAAAAAAATATGCAAGTATAAATTTTGGTCATCTAATCATGGTTTTTAATGTTTGAGATTGGCAGAGCTTCAAGCATGTGGTCTTCATGGGAGAAATTTTCTTTCAGTTAGTACATGAACCATGAAATTGCTGAAATCAAATGCAGTTTCAGGATTCTACATAGAACACTGCAGTTTTTCTTTGTTTATAGCAAAGGATAAAGCAATGTGCCTGATAAGCTAAACTAAGGAGAAACATTTCTGCAGAGATGTGTTGTTCTTTTTTTCTCTCTGAATCAGAGAACCAAATTCTCTGCTGCAATAAATTGCTGTAGATTACAGTTTTATTCAAGGATTGTTAGCGTACAGTCTGTGTCTTCCATTTATTAGCTGTGTTTACTACCCCATAATTCTAGGCAGGTTTCTCTGAGAATCATCTTACCAATTATGTATCTGATTCCATTGAGAAAACCAATTTTGTGTCATTGAGGATAGTAGAATTGGCCAGTGGATTACACAGAATAGCAAAGGAAATTTCCATGTATTCCACCGAAGGAAGTGAATAGTTAAAAAAGCATAAATAAAAATAGCTTTGAGAACTTTAATTGATTTGGGATAAAACAAAATGTCCAATGGAACTGTTTATGTTGTCATTGACAGAAACATGTGGGCAATCTTTCTGAAGACTAAATTAATATTAAACTACGTGTCTATCAGGAATCACAGAATCACAGAATCACCAAGGCTGGAAAAGACCTTCAAGATCATCCAGTTCAACCATCTACTTATCACCAATGGTACTCACTAAACCATGTCCCTCAACATAAAATCCAAATGTTCCTTGAACACCTCCAGGGTCGGTGACTCCACCACCTCCCTGGGCAGCCCATTCCAGTGCCTGACCACTCTTTCAGAGAAGTAGTATTTCCTAACATCCAGCCTAAATCTTCCCTGGCGCATCTTGAAGCCATTCCCTCTAGTCCTATCACCTGTTACATGAGAGAAGAGGCCGACCCCCAGCTCACTACAACCTTCCTTCAGGTAGTTATAGAGAGCAATAAGGTCTCCCCTAAGCCTACTCTTAATAATTGCATCTTCCAAATGATAATCTTTCTAATCCTCATAAACAATAAGAATCCACAGTAGGTGTCATAATAATAATGATAATGATATAAAAAGTGTATTGAGATTGCAATTATTAAAACATTCCTGAGCTGTTTTATCTATCTATCTATCTATCTATCTATCTATCTATCTATCTATCTAT
>JAPSGF010000052.1:1657527-1684900 GCA_035772895.1 Perdix hodgsoniae
TGTGTGTGTGTGTGTGTGTGTGTGTGTGTGTGTGTGTGTGTGTGTGTTAAGAGTTGAGGTATAGCAGAGGAAATTATATAGGAAAATTTCAGTATGAAAATATGTGAACTGAATATACATCAGTGTTGCTGTTGTGCTTTGTTGTTGGTTTTGTTTTTAAATTGTTCACAGATATCTCATGTCAAATTTTTCTTTTGCTTTATCTATTACTGGACTTTGAAGTAAAAAAAATATATATATATCAAAAGAGATATTTCAAACCTTGCAATTAGAGATCACTGAGAATGTAGCCTTCCATGGGTAAATTTTATTAATTTTATACATCTAATGTGGCCTTAGAGACTCTAAAGGATCATCTCAGATGTCTTTTAGCATTAAGTTTATATTATGTATATGTCTTGCATTTTCTTCTTCTTTGAACATCAGAAGCTCATCTGGCTAAGAAAGGATTTTTGTAAATTTACTTTGGTCTGTGAAAATTCTCCAAAGAGATTTTCCCATGTTTAACAACAATTCAATCTATGCAAGAGCTATATGAGCCTGACCGTCATAACTTTGTTACCAGTATTTTAAATCACATCATATATCAGCTGGCATTGGGTCATAGCAAAATATAAAACCATTATTGCTGTGCAGTGATGGATGGATTTATCTAATAATGTCGAAAACTGATATTGATTCATGGAGGCTCTTCTACTTTTAAAATAAGCAACCTTCACCTTTGCTTCAGAATTTGCTGGGGGAGAGGGAGAAAACCATTCCACTTTCTTGTTCTAGCTAGATCATTCAAAAGCTCATTCCTTTATATTGTTTATACACACAAACCTTTTGTGCTAGTTGTGTGATTTACAGCGGATCAAATTCAGTCTACATGAGAAATCATTGTCTGGAATAAATAGTATAGTGCTGGTTTGCACTGTGCAGAAGATAACCTGGGGTCAGTTGTGGCCAAGACAGTGTTATGCAAGTTATGTTTGCTTTACTCAAAGCTATTTTACATCCCTTTATAATGTGTAGGTGACAGGATGCACACTGTGAATCTTAAACATTTGCATTTTTGTCCCTGCTTCAAGAAGAAAGAAACACTGTGTACTGTATTAATTGGAAATCTTTGGCTCAAGCTTTTAAGTGTGACAAATGGAGATGTGCCAAACTGCCTGAAAGTAATTCGGGCTGTCAGTGAACCACAGTGGCTGCCAGTTTGCAGACAATTTCTAGTCTTCTTGGGTCTGTCACATCTCTTTCACACTACCTATTTAGCATCTGAATAGGAAGCCAGCACTCGGAGACATAAATGAATGTATTTGCCTTTAATATGAGAGTGTCTCTGTGAGGACTTGTGTTACATTGTGCCACACATCATAAACCAACCCGAACTTCTGCAATGACACAAATTGCAGACAGGTCTCCTCAAGCAAGCAACAATTACAGTGCTGCTGGAAGCCAAAGAACATAATTAATAAGCAGCGACTCTGATGTTGCCACATAATTTTCTCAAGTTGGAATGATGTTTGTGTTAGATTAGCTCATTCTCTCCAGGACACCTGAAAGTATATTTACGATAGAACAAACAACCTACCCCTGCGGATGCAACAGCAGAAGGCTTTGTTTCTTTATGAGTTTGGTCCAAAACAGCCTTATGCTCCTTAGTTTACAGGAAATACAGGATAAACCTTAGTTTACAGGAAATACAGGATAAACCTTTTATTTACAAATAAGGAACACTTGCCAAAATTGAATAAAAAAGCAGCTGATTAATCAGCATGCAGCTTTCATCTTGAAGGGCCTCGCTGCCTGGACCTTTTTAACATTTGGAAAATTAGCCTGGGTAAGAGAAATGCCTTGGTGTGGAAATGCCTTTGATAGCTCTGTGATTAAGTCTATCATGATTTGGAAAGGGGATAGTACCAGGTTTGAAAAATTCTGCATCACAGAACAGAGAATGTTCATGGCTGGGAAAAAAAATTACCTCATTATAGCTTTGTACTGTTGCCCTTTGAAGCAAAATGAGAGAAATGCTTGCTGTGGTACTTCTGCTGATAAAATCTGCTTTCTGGAACACGACCAAGTATCAACATATATCGTCTACGTGAAATCAGGCAGTCAAAATAGATTTGAAATATTTTGGCAACTGCTAAGAAAACACAAATAAGGAACAGTGCCCTGCTAGTTCGACCCTTAAATTATGCAGCTGTTCATTACCAGAATTATATATCTCATGCTGCACTTTGGAAGGATGGCATGGTGCACAGAGCTGGAACAATTACTGAATTATAGTACAATAAGACAGACCTCCTAAAGTGTCACATGCATGTAGAGGAAGATAAGAAAGGCCAGCTTAAGTTCCTGGCATTTTAAAGAAGGCAATCAAGAAACCCTTTGAATTCTTTAGTTTTCTTTCCCTGCAGTTCATCTACATTTTTATGCAAGTCTGACAAAGCATCCCATTCATGTGTCAGCACTCTCCTCTCTAGATGCATTAGTGTTTATTACAGGCTGAATTTACAGATGCTACCATTTGAAAACAGTATTAGAGCCAGTTGTGTGGCCTTAATATTTATATAATTACTAATGATTTCATGCTTCCCTCCCAAATGTTTCTGAAATAAAAATGGATACAGCATAGCAGTGCTCAATACAATCCTATAAGGTTGAACTGTTTTGCCATAACAGACTTTGAATTTCATTCTGACATTAAATATGTTGTTAATGAGCTTAATGTTAATGAATGATTTGAGTGACATATTTGGCACATCTTTGTACATTTAGCTAGGATCTGATTTTTTTTTTTTTTTTTACACTAATCACACATAATACATATACTCTGAAGAGACTGCTTGAATCTTTTATATTAGCTGATTTGAAAATATTATGTTGTATTTTTTTATCCCCAAAAGCTTATCTGACTATGGTCTGGAAATCAGCCTAATAAAAATCTTCATATGCCTTATACTTTCAGATAGCGTTTCTTGGATTTAGATTGTACGAGAAAATTCGTATGAGAATCCTCACACTCAGATTCTTATTGTTTGATGAAGCAGAAGTCATAGATTTTTCTTGTTAAAGTATTACTTATCCAGAAAGAAATTCATTTTGACAGAAAGAATTCCACTGCTCTAGTGTTATTTAGTACAATAGTCTTTGATGTGTCTGTGTGTTAAACACTTCCCAATACAGACATGACAAAAGGAAGGTAATTTAAAAAGAGATACCTAATTGATTTCATGGACTGAAAATAGATTTTAGTCAATCATGGACTGAAAATAGATTTTAGTTATTTCTATTTTTTAAGCTTTAGAAAAAAATAATTTAGGAATAATTAATAGTAGACCAGAAGAGCATTTAAGGAAGCTAGTTTTGTTGTTCTACTGTTATGTTTTATTCTGTTATTTTTTTTCTAGAGGTTTGAAGGTGATGGGTTCAGTGAATTCTTCTATGTACATCATGATTAAATTATAAGTAAGCATTCTGTAAAATTCTGCAAAGGAATTATTAAGGAAGACAAATGATTCACTATGTTGTGACATTAAAAAAAATGAAAAAAAAAATGGAAAAAGGAAAAAAATGTATAAAGTTGGAAAAAAAAAAAATTACTTAAAGGCCCTTAAAGGATAAGCTAACAAAGGCTATATGTCAAGGATTTGGGAGTGATGTATGAATACAGAGGGAACTCTTACAGCACAGCAATGCCTAAGAAACAACACCCCTATTATCAGAGCTGAAAGACACTTTTATTGCTTTTATTTGACATAGCTGTGTTCACAAAGTAGCTATATCAGAACTTCTAAGGATGCTGAGTGCAAGTTCTTATGTCTTTTATCTCATATTCCATTTTCTTTGCAATGTTATAACTGAAAATACTAAAACAGTAAAAGCTTGTAGAACTGTTGGTATCAATAAAATTTCTGTTGTACAGATGGGGCAGAAGTCACTTTTCCCTTTGCTACTTTCTCAGTGATTCACAAATAAGATTATTGAGTACAAAAATAATTAACAAAGTCATTAATGCTTGTCTCTGGTTAGTTGAAGAGGCACCTCATCACTGACCAAGAAACAAAGTGCTTCCTCTACAAGGGAAGCTGTAACTGACCTCTGCAATGACAGCTTAAATGTCTTTTAGGTTTAAGAGATTTTTTATTAAAAGTTAACAAAGACATCTGTCCTTTTCCTACTCAGTTTTCAAAATGTAAGATCAATCGCAAACAAACAAGGCCATAGGAAAATTTTTTCAGCAAGACATTAACTGCAATTCCTTTATTTTGTTTTATTTATTTATTTATTTATTTATTTATTTATAAATCATGCTCTAGTGAAGTATGATCTGCAGAAAGCTCACGTGCAGGCTTCTGGTTTCACAGCCTCATGTTCACACTGTGAGCAAGTTTTGTGTGTACACTGCTCTGCATGCGTACTGCGTGTTTTGACTGATGCTGGTCTATGAATGGAGTTACTTTTGTATTATTTTCTTGTGGCCAGTACATAAGGTCAACAGAAGAGAAGCCTGTTGTGGTCTAACACAGGTGGCTAAGCTTCTGTTTTTAGATAATAGAGCTTTCAAACTGGAGTAAGCTAATTGTGGGTGCCTTTCAATTGATACCTTTATTAGACTTAGAGGCTCAGAGTTCTGGTTTTGGTCATTCAAGCTGTGGTTTGAATAACATTACTTGGCCTGTCTGGATATTTGAGCTTAGTCTTCCAACTTTTCCTCTTCCCTTAGCCTTTACGATTTCTCTGCTTTCTACAATTTATTTAGCATAATACTTTATTATAACTAGACTAAAATTGCTGTGAAAATTGAGAGAAAGGCAATCTTTCTACTAAAAGCACATTAGCTCATCAGTTTTTGTTTCTTGTTCCGGCAGTTGTCTGGTTAACAATAAAATACATTGCAAATTTATAGTTAAAAATGATGTAACATAACATTTTCACTTAAGTGCACAAGTTTAAATAGTATTCTTATGTGTCCCTAACAGAGATGTATACTGTCGCAGACAGCCTTTAGCTTTGGTGGTGCTATAACAGCTTGTTAGAGCTGTTGTTAACACTTTCTGTAAGCTGTTCTTGCTTGAGGAGAAGGAAATAAAAATATTAAAAGCTTCACATTCATTTTGTCATTCTTTCTTCCTATGGAAATTGAAGAGACCTTTTCTCTATGAGATGAAATTCAACTTTTCATATCTCTTAAGAATGATTTTCATATACTATCAGAGAACAAAAGAGAGCATTTCTAAGCAAGTGGAGTTCCTTCAGCACAGTTGAGGAAAACATGACAATCTCCACAGGTCTGACTTGCTAGAGGGTTTACTAGTCTGTCATCTCTAGCACAGTTATCTCTGTACTTATTTTGAGTGACATAAGAAGACTGAAGTTTGGACCTGTGAGCTACAGATAACTTTTCCTGAGATCAAACTGAGAAGAAAAAAAAATAATAATAATCTCTATTTTGGCTTTAAACATCCACTTGTAAATATAAGGCTTTTGTTATTACTGACAAGTACTTCTTTGTACCTATTTCTCTGCACACTCCACTCCAAATTCTATCATAAGCCATTAGCTCCAGACAGCTTAAGAGGAGATTTTTTTTTTTTTTTTTTTGCAACTTTGAATTCTTGTTTTCTCTTTATGGCTGCTGCTGCCGTTAAAGTATTTATAACCTTGATTTTAAATAAATAAGCCCTCTGTGTTTCTCTAAATCAGTGTGGTTAGAAAACCCTTTCTCCCAGGGAATCTTGGATGAATGCCAATTTAGTCTTGCAATTAGAAGGCACTTTCCTGCTGGAGATATGCAAGCTGTGGCTGAAATATGAAGATCATTCTGACAGTGGTTCTAGAGTAAAATGGGAGCAATTCAGCTGAAATCAACTGGCATTGGTGAAAATGAGATTAAAATCAGCCTTTGCATATATGAAACAAGCACATGTTTTATCTGAGGAATAACAGTATGACACTAGGAATGTGTTGTGAATAATTTTCCACTAAAGATTTAAACACTGGCAAACACTTCCCTGATAGCTGTCTTAAAAAGAAGTAAAAATTTTAAATGAATGTGCCACATATCAGCGAGTAAAGTACACAGAGAATTTTTTCATTATTGCAGCGTTTACTTGAATCATGAAGCAAACAGAACAGACTGTGACAAAAGAGAAAAACATATCCTATGTGAATTCTTATTCAGGAGTGAGGAAAACTCACTCTTTCAAATAAATCACTGCTATTGTTACAATTAATCACAGCATGCTTTACAGGAACCCCATCTTTTGGTGGTGTTTTCCTTCAGGGCGATATCAAATGGCACTCTTTGAAAAGAGTTTATGAGTTATGTTTATGAGTTCTATCCTCTTTTCTTCTTTGTTTCTGCATTCAGTAGTCCAGAAAGTAGCTGAAGTACTTATAGGACTTCCATTGCCATGGTATTAGTGTCATGTAATCTGCAATCCGCTGCACTGCACTGTAAGGTACTGAAATTCTATTATCCTCATTTTATAGATGAGCAGTAAAGATACAGAGGGACTAAATGACATAGTTAAAGTTCTCTTTTGATTCATTAGAAATTTTGAAAGATCTGTCTTCAGTTACTCTTGTTGCAGAAGTTAAAGCTCCCATAAAGCTCACATATATGTCTTAGCTAGGCATTTTGGGTAATTTAGTAATCACTGAGGAGAAGTAGACAGGTTACAATTCATCTCATCTTAAAGTAAAGCCTGAAGGAGTTTGGCTGAATGAAATTGTAAAAGAACCTGTTTAAAAAATCTAGACGATAAGCTGAAAGGTATTCTTCAACTACAAATGCCAGTGTTTCATCAAATCATCTTACTTCTAGTACTATCTTTCACCAATAAGATTTTCAAAATGAATGCAGTACAACATTAATACTAAAAAATTTTACCTTTTTTTTTGCTCAGGATACTTATCCTTAATGCTGCATATGGTCTCTGTAAGGGTTTATAAATCCTTTTATCAAGCTTGTATCAGAAACAGTAGAATTTGACTATAGTTTCTTAATGCTTTGCAACATGCAATAATTTTCTTGTATATCAGCTGCCATGCCTTTAAGTCAGTCCTTAAGAAAAGAGATAGAAGAATATAAACTTCCATTAATATGCACAACAAAAACATAGCTACTGTCTTCCTCATCAATTTTTTTTTCACTACTATGGGAAGCTACAGTAGGAAGGGGTTCCATCGTCTCTTTTCATAGAGCCTCTGTCATCAGATTTAGTCTTAAGGTAAAATATTTCTTAATTCACTGCCAACAGTTTACGGGCTGGTTCAGCCCAGTTCCATTACTAGTGGGGCGGAGGGATTTTGCAAAATCCACCCCTCTGAAAAAGGGGAACAGGGGACCCCAAAATAATTAAAAACAGTGGCAACGATCTGAGGAGAAACAACCTAATTTACTAAATATAGTATCAGAATGCAAGATAACGCACCATAGTACAATATAATTAGAATTGAAGCTGATAAACCAAATATAACAAGAGAGAGAATGTCGAAAAGGTGGATAGGCCTCATCGTATTACTGAGGTGGGATGTACAGTCTGATTGAACAGCAGGGAGACGAAAAAGAGCAGACAAAGAAGAACACATTAGGTGACCTTGCCTATCTCCTCTCCGACAGCAAAACCCCCTAGGGAATGTAGTTCTTCTTCTCTTCCAGACAGGTACCCGGAACTTGAGTATTAACACTTTTAGTCCCAGTGCACTACATGATGTTATGATGTGTTATACTAATAACCAAAAATCATAAAACCATGACATTTACAAAGTCAGTTTAAGTGTTTTCCCTCTCTCTTCACTGACACATGTTTTTCTCTCTCTGGTTTAATTCTTCTGAATAAAACAAGTTAAAATTTCTGAGTCCTCTTTAGTAAGAAAGATTCTTGACTGATTTCATTTCTTGCAGTCCTTAATGTCTTCTTTAATTTTTTCTTTACTAATGATATTTTATAGTTTTGGGAGTAAAGAGAGTGCTGTATCAGCCCTTCTCATGTATTTCTATCACTGTCATCACTGAAAATATTATTGAAAATACTATTCACAATTAGTTCTGATATTACATTGCGAGCAACCTCTTCCCAGCTCTCTAATTCCCCTTTCAGAACTGCATATTCATTTCTTTTATCAACCTGCAGGTTCTGCTAACTTATATAGTAGTTAAACTAAAATAATTTCCTATATGGTGCTTCATCAAATGCTTTACTGAAGCCCAGAGAGATGAGATTTACTCAATTTCCTTTGATTCTAAAAATGAAATAACTTACCATAGTAACCTAATATTATCTACCATTCTTAAAATTGATGTGGCAGTTCTTCCTGTCATGTTATATTTTCCTTTTTAATTCTCTTTAATTCCTTCAAATCAATTCATATAGATTGGTGGCTTCTGTGCTTACATTTCATTCCTCTCAGTTTGGCTGTACACTTAAAACAATTTCATCAGGTACTATCTCATACTTTGTACGTTAATAAAATCAGTTTATGTTGAATCTGGAGTTTTCCTTTGATTGATTGTGTAAGTTTTTGCTATCAACAGTGTAGTAAATGCCTTCATGGTAAACAGTAGGTATCAAAAACAAAGTATACTAAATATGAACAAAGAAGTTTAGATGATATGCAACACGGTTAACATGAAATTTAAGTAAGTATTTCTAGTAGGTGCTTGAGCGAGTTATTTCTGCATACAAGTGCTGCTCAATCTCATTAAGCCACAAAGAGGTCTTGAAGCTGTGAAAACATAAAGTTTAATTAGTAAACTGACATAGAATCCGAAGAATACTCTGTTGATGTATAATCATTAAGATGAAGAGTGTTCATTATAAGGCCTTAAAGAAAAAGAGCACTGTGAAAGGGATAAGGAAGCCAGAAACAAACACATTATAAACCTGTGTGTTGTCATGGCGTTAACTAGATCAATCTATGCCCGTGACAGGGCGGCAGTACACCCCTGCCCCTCTTACCAACCCCCGGCCCCACACAAAATGGGAAGGAAGGAGGGGAAGAAAAACAACAGTGGCAACAATCTATGGAGGAAAACTTATTTTACTATGATATTGGAAATGCAAAATAACACAATATAATAAGATCTAATTGAAATTGAGACTAATAAATCAAATAAGATAGGAGAGAGAGTTCACGAGACCAAGTGAAACCTGAAAAGCTTGGAAAGGCTAGGAAAGCACCCTCCAGGGGCCCACTGCAAAGCAGTAAGAGAGCATTCCCCCCCCCCCCACCACCCCGGAAGGGTCAGATCCCATGACTTCCCTCACGTACAGGGATAGGTACATAGAGCTGGAGTATTAACACTGTAGTTCCAGTGCACTACATGATGTGTTGATGTGGAATACTGAAAACCAAAAAACGTAAAACCATGACATGTGTCTTCCCCATGTTCTTCGATTGCAGAGGTATAGAAATAGAAAATAAATTTTCTTTGAAAGTCAAACTACTGAGAAGCTGCAGAATGATTGTCTGAGACTGTGAAATGGGTTAATCAACAACAACAGCAACAGCAATCCTAACAATAAATGGTGCTGAAGAAAAACTTTCATATTATAGTATCATAGAATCATAGAATCACAAGGTTGGAAATGACTTATAAGATCATGTAGTCCAACTGTCTTCACATTACCACTGCTACCACAAGCTACTAAACCATATCTCGCAGCTCCTCATCCACAGAATCACATAATCACAGAATAGCCAGGGTTGGAAGGGACCTCAAGGATCATGAATCTCCAACCCCCCTGCTAAGAGCAGGGTCACCAACCTCTTCATTTAATACTAGACCAGACTGCCCAGGGCCCCATCCAGTCTGGCCTTGAACACTTCCAGGGACAGAGCATCCACAAGTTCTCTGGGCAGCCTGTTCCAGTACCTCACCACTCTCACTGTAAAGAATTTCCCCCTGACGTCCAACCTAAATCTCCCCTCTCTCAACTTAAAATCATTTACCCTAATCTGTAGTTATCCACCCTTTCAAAGAGTTGATTCCCCTCCCCTCTGTAGGCTCCCTTTAGGTATTGAAATGCTGCAATGAGGTCACCCCACAGCCTTCTTTTCTCCAGGCAGAACAATCCCAGCTCCCTCAGCCTGTCTTCGTAGGGGAGGTGCTCCAGTCCCCTGATCATCTTTGTGGCTCTCCTCTGGATCGTCTCCAACAGCTCCCTGTATTTTTTGCACTGGGGGCTCCACACTTGGACACAGTACTCCAGATGGGGCCTCACAAGAGCAGAATGGAGGGGAACAATCACCTTCGTGTCCCTGCTGGCCACCCCTCTTTTGATGGAGCCCAGGATACCATTTGCCTTCCAAGCCACAAGGGCACACTGCTGGCTCATATGAAGTTTTTCATCAGTCAAGACCCCCAGCCCCATCTCCGCAGGGCTCCTCTCAAGGACTGCTCCTTCCAGTCCTTCCAGACACCTCCTGAACACTGCCAGGGACGGCAACTCCTCCACCACCCTGGGCAGCCATTCCAGTGCCTCACCACTCTCTGAGAGAAAAAGTTCTTCCTCATGTCTAACCTAAAGCTCCTCTGATACAACTTGTAGCCATCTCCCCAGGTCCTGTTTGTTGCCTGAGAGAAGAGGCCAAACCCTTCTCTTCACAACCTCCCTTCAGGAAGTTATAGATTGCGATGAGATCTCCCCTGAGCTTCCTCTTCTTCAGACTAAACAATCCCAGCTCCCTCAGCCACTCCTCATAAGACTTGTGCTCCAGACCCCTCACTAGTTTTGTTGCCCTTCTCTGGACATGCTCCAGGGTCTCAATGTCTTTCCTGTAGTGAGGGGCCCAAAACTGAACACAGTACTTGAGGTGCGGCCTCACCAGTGCTGAGTACAGGGGGACAATCAATTCCTTGTTCCTTCTGGCAACAGTTTTTCTAATGCAAGCCTTCTTGGCCACCTGGGCACACTGCTAGCTCATGTTCAGCCAAGCATCAAGCAACACCCCCAGGTCCCTTTCCCCTTCACAATCATCCAGCCACTCTGCCCCAAGCCTATAAGGCCGCATGGGGTTGTTGTGGCCAAAGTGCAGGACTCAGCACTTGGCCTTGTTGAACCTCATCCCATTCACCTTCAAGGTGTCTGCCAGGTGTTTTCCACTTTCAGTGCTATTTTTCTCCCCCCAAGCAGAAAACATTTTCCATTTTAATCAGGAATGCTACTGATGCATTACACTTCAATCGGGGACTAAATGAAAAATATGATATAATCCATCTTTTCAAACTTATTTGAAAAGTTTGTTGTCTCAGTTTGCACTCCACTAGACCATTAATATTAGTCAAATTTTCAGTTCTCTGGAGTAATTGATTATTATAATATGGATTATAATAAAATAATTATTATAATTATAATAAAATGATTATTATAAGTATCTCTGGAGTAAATGATCTGTTTACTTGGCCTGTACTGAAAACTTCACATATGTGTGCAGGTGGCCAGGTCTCACCAGTGTAATGTAGAAGGGCAAGATCATCTCCTTCAACCTTCTGACAGTGTTTCTTTTGATGCAAGCTAGGATATGATTGACTTTCTGGGCTGTGAGGGCACACTGCTGTCTTATGTCCTGTTTGCCACCTACCAGTACCCTGAAGTCCTTTTCAGCAGGGCAGCGCTCAATACTTTCAACCTCCAGCTTTTATTGGTAGTGGGGGTTGTCATGACCCAGATGCAATACTTTGCATTTGGATTTTTGAACCTCGTCAGGCTCTCCAAGGTCCACTGCTTAAGCCTGGCTAGGTTTCTGAATGAAATCTCATCCCTTGAGCATTTCAACTGTATCACACAGTTTGATGTCATTCACAAACTTGCTGAGAATGCATTCAATCCCACTGAAGATATTTAGCAGTACCGATAGATATTAAACAGCAGCAGTGCCTGACTCTATGGTAGAATCCTGGAGTGGAATGAATCCTTCAATAGTTGTGGTTCTGTAATAATCTTAAATTTTATAACTAAATGATACACAAAATAAGTCTTTCTCATTAGAAAGACTAGACTCATAACAAGTTAAGTCTTGTTTCTATATGCAAAGGACTTATCATGCAGAGAAGATGGTGGGAGTAAACTGCTTTGTGGAAAATAAAAAAAGGAATATTGGTAAGAGTTGAAAATGTGTAAAAAAGAGAGAAAGTAGTGCTATATATAGACAACTCAGAAAAAAGGTAGAGTCCTGAGTTGAAGAACTTGTTAAGAGGATTTGGTTTGTTATACAGAGAAGCTAAATGCTGAAGGAATGACCTGTAGTTTGCTAGAAAATTGATCTGTTTCCTCCAGTGCATGCTTTCCTAAATCAGGCTTACCAGTGAAATTCATTAGGTGCTCTACAGAGACAAAAGACTTGGCTTTACAGTTAACAAAGACAGTAGGAAAACTACAACCTATTTCAAGGAAGAAGTATGTATCTACTGAATCTATGAGGACACAGCTGCCTGTTTCTGTTATCCAGCTGAATAAATGGTCAAGGAATACTTCTCTTTGTGTGCTAAGAAAGTATGCTGAGATCTTAGCTAGGACATTGTGCTCTTAAGTGTTTGCTGTTGTTTCCAAATGGCTAGCTGCCTCTGAAGTTACCATTTAATAAATTAAATCACTTGATTTGAGGGTAATAATCATCTCAAATGCATCTGTTTTCATCTTGAATACAATTTTATAATAGTTCTTCTAGGGATACATTGTTGGCACAAAGCTACTTATTTCTGTCTGGGGTTTTCATGAAAAGGCCGTATGTTCTAATCAAAAGCTAGCGATGCTTTTCAAAATTCTTCGGTTCAAATCGGTTATTCAACCCAAGCACAGGACAAAGGTATTAACAGAACAATAAATCTTAGGTGTTTTGACAAGACATTTTATAATTGGTAATTAAGTTCTACACTGGAGTTTATACAAGGGTGGTAGAGATTAAAAATTTGAGGTTAACTAAATCCCAAACTGCAATTTCTTATTTACTTTTCATAACTTTTCGTAGACAAAGCAGCAATATTGATTTTGTTTTGTTTGTTTCTATTTAACATCAGAAAAACATATAAGTTCAGAATGTTAAACTGAGTTGTTTCATAGTTTGTTTATTTGTTTGTTTGTTTTTGATTCTCCAGTTCTCCAGCATGCTCAGAAAGCACAAAGCTTTCATATTGTCCTTTATTTTTATAAGCTTGAATGGGATAAATGTACAACATAAATCAGTATGTGCCAAGTATGTGCCAAAATGTATTATGCAGTGGAAGATGGAAAATAAAAACAGTGAATTCAGAAATATGAAATTATTGTTTTACTTTATGTCTCAAATTGGAACCCCATGGAAATTCCAAATATTCATAGCTCTTATTTTGTCAGATTTGTCTAAATGGTCTGATTATTATATGGTTTGTGTTTCTATACATATTAAATGAATTCTGAACAGGTAAGCAGATCTTAAATTGTGACTTTAAAAAAAAAGAAAAAAAAAAAAAGGTTTAAGGAAAACAAAATAATCATTTATCTTTATATGCTCCTGTCCAAAATGTAAAAATGCTTTAAATGTCAACCAACTGATTTTTTATTGTTGTTATTATTTGAGAAATCCAGCAGTGTACAGGCATAAATGAGAATATAAAGAGTCTTTTATATGTGTATTTGTGGTTTTTGTTCATAGCTTCAATTCCTCCTTCTGCAGCTGTCTAAATACATGTAAGTCCATTTCAAAATAAATAAGATTTGCATTATTTTTATTACCTATATATTTTTATGTATTTATTTGCTATATTCTCTTAATATTTGTTGGTTTAAACATGTGTAAGTACCTGGAGATATCAGCCAGTATATTCCTCTAAATTTACTGGTAGGAATCTACCATATGTGCGCTTCATGCACAAATTTCCTACAATCTTTTCACTGTGTTCTTGGTTGTAGATGCAAGTTAAAGTGGCCTATTTTTTTAGAATCTTTTGCATGAATAAATATAATGCAGTTAAAAAAAAAAAAAAAGATGATGAAGCAAGTGAGTTTTGAAAAGCTTACTTTGTTGAGGTTTTTCATTAAATTAAAAGAAGATGATAGAAACTTTTGCACCTCCACTAAATATGGATTCACTATTCATATGAAATGTGGTTTGATTTCCTCTCTAGTGTCACAAAGATAATTTTTTTCAGTCTTCCAGGTAAGACATGAAAGTCAGGAAGTGTAACTCTTGACAAGAGTTATAACAAGACTATGTGAGTAACAAAAAGAAGTAGAAAAATAGTGTGTGATATTGCTTCCATATTAGTTTTCAGCATATTGTATATAATGACTAAATACTGAACAATTTCTTTCTGAGACAGACTTTAATATGAGTGTGTTTCGACACTGGAATATTTGTTTAATGGGAGTTTTACAGTAGCCTATATAAGCTCATTATGAAACATATGGTTATATCTGTTGTGAAAAAATGTTGTAAATATATATATATATATGTATATGTATGTATGTATGTATATTAAGGAAAATGAAGAAACTGTAGAATCATAAAATCACTGAGGTTGGAAAAGACCTCCAAAATCATCCAGTTCACCTGTCAACAAGCATGGGTGGGACTCCAAAGTAAAGGAAAAGTACTTTCTAGTATTTTTCATACAATATGCCTGCAGTTCTAACAATTCTACAGACAGTAAACTAAAGGTTACACAATGAACAAAATGGGATGTGATTATACAAGCAGAAATAAGAAATGGTTCTTTTATCTCTGGCATATGTGTCCTGTGAAATTTGTAAAAAAACAAATAAAAGAAACAAAAACAACCACTGTATGTGCACGCACATGTATGCATACAATGGAAATCAATGTCCAGAATATAATCAATTTTACTGTGCACCTAATTTAAGCACTTTCCTCAGATTCACATAGTTTAGGTTTCCAGTTTTACATCTTAATTCTGTAAAGGGAAATGTATTTCAAATGCTACTTATTTACAAAATTATGCTCACAATAAGTGTATTTACAACATATTGAGTTTAATCTACATTTGATTTTAGTCTGAATTGTGGTGAAGAAAACTAGGAAAACAGTCAAGTGGCAAGAAATCTATTTTAGTAATAAAGTTTCATACATTTCAACTTAAATTTGTCTGTTTATGTAACCTAATTATGGAATGGATTCAATTTTTCTATGCAAAACTAGTCTTAACTATATTTTTTCATTAGCAGTGGTTTTCTTTAGTCAACTGTAATATATATATATGTATGTATTTTGCATTGTTGCTAGATCAGCTCAGTTGTACAAGCTTTGTAGCTTTCTTATGACATTGTTTTCCTCCCCACTCAATATTTGCCAACGGTCCTTCAAGTAAATTATTTTTTATTAAGAAATAATACGGAAAATGTTTATTTTGGCACTCACTGCTGTAGCGAGAGGTTAATCTACTGCTGAAAAATAAATAAATAAATTATTATTATTAATAATAATAATAATAATAATAATAATAATGAGGAAAAAGAGCTAAATGTCTAGAAATATAACCAAGTGTTATTTGAACCTAAACTACACTAATTGTTCCTGATAGCAACTTCATGTTAAATTTTTGCTTCGAGTCCCAAAATTAATGACCTTTTTCCCAGTATTAGAACCTAGACTTGTTACATTTGGATATAAACTGAAAACTGCATCTAGGGAGCTGGGCAAACATTATAAAACTGTTTTGTTTTACTTGATAAAACATAAAACATATAAGAATGCAGAAATGTACTGATATCTGGGACAAGATTCCCAAAAGTCTGGAATGATTATACAACAGTAAATTATATGGTTGTGGCAAAATAATGTTTTCCATAAAAGCTAGATCAAAAGAAGATATCACAATTTGTGATTAAATAAGATAATTCTTACTGTGGCCTCTGTCCTGGTTTTCTGTTCATATCTCTCCATGGCATCTCTGGTAGATAGTAAGAGCAGTACATTTCAGTTTTGGAGAATGTAGTTCTCCATTTATTTTCATCAAGTTATAATAGATATTTGGCCAAATACTATTTCTAGAACTTGCCCAAAAGAGCAGTTTTACGTCACTTTAAACCATGCAGTGACCTTTCTAGAAAGTTAGAATACAATATCTCATATCAACTTTTTTTTTTTTTTCAATAGGATTAAGAAATACTTGTTCTGAACTTATCAAGAATATATTATATTAGACTATCATGCAGATATTACTACTAGTGATATTTCAAGATTTGAGAAAACTTGGAAATACTTTGGTATAGGAAGAGAACTGGAGATATTTGGGGATAATTACTGAATAACTTATCTAATGAAATGAATATAGACCAACAAAAATACTAGAACTTAATACTTGGCTTGAATTTTATTAACTTTGTATACACATTGAGAATAATCTGGAGATAAGTACTGTAAATAAGACTATATATGTCTCTGGATTATTATAAAGTTTTCCTAGTGTAAAACTTGCATGGATTTATGGTGGAGTAAATAACTAGCAAAGATAGCATTTTTAATCTGGACCATAGGATTTAAGCATATTTATTCTTCCATAATTTCATGTTTTCCAATCTTTTGACTGCATGACCTGTCCTGTTTTCAAGTCTTCAGGAAGCCTCAAATACCAGTTTTCTCTCTCATAAATAGCAGCATTTTGGAATAATTGACCTATTTCAAAATGCGGAGAACTAGAATCATTTTGGATTATTAATTTTCTGAAAGATCATTTGATTCTATCTGGAACCTTCCAATAAGTCCCTTACAGGCATCATAGAATCCCTCTTCCAGAGTATGCTTCAGATCACTGACAATGATATATTTTATGTGGCAGCTTCCTTGTTTATTCACTGGCTACTTGAACAACATTGTTTAAAACAGGAAACCTTTATTAATATCCATTTACAAGAGATCAGATTCTAAACTAACATCTTCTAGAATGGCAACAAAAGCCTAGGCTCCATCACATGTATTTTAAACACATAGAGCTAGATGGGTAATTGCTACTTCCTTTTTATCCATGCATTTCTTTTTTTATCAATTAATAGAAACTGATATCTCTCAAAAGTGACTTCAGATAGCTGATTTGCTCTGTGCAAATGTTTCTCTCTACTTTGATAACAATAGGAGGCTAGCATTGTAACTGACTTGGGCACAGTAATTAAGTTGCTCATTTTGTGGTGAATCTATCCATTTCAGTGACAGAGGAGGTGGACTAGTTAGTCTTTTAAGGTCCTTTTCAGACTACATCATTCTATAAATAATTCTATGAGTATGCTGCACATTGTTTATTCTTTCTTGCTAAATTAATTTTTGTTAAAATGAAGATAAACGAATTAGATAGGCAAACATATAGGATACATATGTATATAATGTATAAAAGTAAAAATATTGTCAAAGTAAAAATTGTCAAAGTTGTCATTCGCTGGGTGGATGTGGGGAGAGCGGTAGATGTAGTCTACCTTGATTTTAGAAAGGCATTTGATACTGTCCCCCATGACATCCTTATAACAAAGCTGAGGAAGTATGGGATAGATGAGTGGACAATGAAGTGGGTTGAGAACTGGCTGACTGGCAGAAAGCAGAGGGTCGTCGTTGGCAGTGCAGTGTCCAGCTGGAGGCCTGTAACTAGTGGCATCCCCCAGGGGTCTGTGCTGGGTCCGGTCTTGTTCAACATCTTCATCAATGACCTTGATGAGGGGATAGTGGCCACCCTCAGCAAGTTTGCTGATGATACGAAATTGGGAGGATTGGCTGACACGCCCGAAGGCTGTGCTGCCATTCAGCAAGACCTGGACAGGCTGGAGAGCTGGGCAGAAA
This sequence comes from Perdix hodgsoniae, assembly GCA_035772895.1. Taxonomy (NCBI): domain Eukaryota; kingdom Metazoa; phylum Chordata; class Aves; order Galliformes; family Phasianidae; genus Perdix; species Perdix hodgsoniae. Next base: position 1,675,288 of record JAPSGF010000052.1, read on the forward strand.
GAAACCAGATATGGTTTAACAAAAGCAAGTGTAGAGTCTTGCATCTAGGAAGAAATAATTGCAAGCACCAGTACAGGCTGGGGGAAGACTTGCTGGAGAGGAGCTCTGCAGAGAGGGACCTGGGCGTCCTGGTGGACGACAGGTTGGCCATGAGCCAGCAGTGTGCCCTCGTGGCCAAAAAGGCCAATGGCATACTGGGGTGCATAAAAAAGAGCATTGCCAGCAGGTCGAGGGAGGTGATCCTCCCCCTCTACTCTGCCCTGGTAAGGCCTCATGTGGAGTACTGTGTCCAGTTCTGGGCTCCCCAGCACAAAAAAAAACATAGGGATCTCTTAGAAAGAGTCCAGTGGAGGGCCACAAAGATGGTGAAGGGCCTAGAGCATCTCCCCTCTGAGGAAAGACTAAGTGAACTGGATCTATTTAGCCTTGAGAAAAGAAGGCTGAGAGGGGATTTGATCCAGGTTTATAAATACCTGAGGTGTGGGGGCCATAGTGGCAAGGCGGACACTTTTCAGTAGTGCGTGGGGACAAGACAAGGGGAAATGGCCAGAAACTGGAGCATAGGAAGTTCCGCACGAATGTGCACAAGAACTTCTTTACGGTGAGGGTGATGGAGCACTGGAACAGGCTGCCCAGGGAGGTTGTGGAATCTCCTTCTCTGGAGATATTCAAGACCCGCCTGGACACCTACTTGTGCAACCTGGTGTAGGGAACCATTTGGCAGGGGGGTTGGACTCGATGATCTCTAGAAATCCCTTCCAACCCCTATGATTCTGTGATTCTGTGATATATATAGAAATAAAATACATACATATATCACTATTTGAACATATGTCATATTTCATAATCTATATATGCATGATATATTTTTATTCAGTTATAGATTAGTATAGCAAATAGATGTACTCAAATAAAAATGCCACACACCATGCCTGCTCTGAAGACATGACTAGTATTTATCGGGAGATCAGACTTCTACTGGAGAATAGACAGTGCTCAGGAAAAACACCCCTTTAATTTAGAAGATTTCATTTAAAAATCATAACATTCAAAATAGATTCAAGTTGACTTGTTTTAGTTTTCCTCCATGAGCTAATGGTCAAGTGTATTGAAGCTGCTTAGAAAGCTTATAACACCATGCAGTAATCAATAATATTCAGCTGTCTTGCTGACAACGGCTTCTGCCAATTAACACATTCTGCTAATCTTTCTCATATCATATACTACCTTTTTAAGCATTGAATACTGCCTTTTCATTTTCAATATAGAGAAATTATTCACCAGAATTTGATTTTACGATTAAAAGTAGAAAGAATCTTTCAAATTGAGGTTCAAGTTGTTTTTGACTGACAGCAGATTCATGTTTGTGGCATATTAATAAATCAAAAAATGTGACCATGTCAGAAATATTGCTGTCTCACCAGGTTACCTGTAAATCAATTCAATTAAATATTTTGATCAAATGCCATAAATATTTACGTTTTAAAGAAGATAGTAAATGATTGTGACCATGGGAAGCTATACAAATATTTTACTTTCACTATCCATCATCACATTTGGGAATATCTGAATATATTTAGACTACACAATAAAGAGCTACACAAGGAAAAAATATTTCATGCTGAAAATGAGTATTAGCCCAAATACGTGAACACTGACTGTGCTTCGGTCTCATTAAGTAATCCAGTCAAGTTTAGGAAGTTCATTTGAATCCCCAGTGGAATCTGGATTTATTAGATGGTTCTGCTAAAATTAAATGTATAGCAGGGAAAAAAGAAAAAAGAAAAAATAAATAAAAAAAAAGAAAGAAAAAAAAAGCGAATTTTGAGGAAATAGAATGAGATAGCATTCTTCATGGCAGTATCTTCAGAGATGAGAAGATGGATGACTTCCATGCCATGGTGAAGGCATGAAACTCAAATATATAAAGATATGCTGTCTGTTCTCTGTGTGTCATAAAATCTGTCCAAATAACAATAGCCTTTTGTGGAGAATCTGCTGGCCTGTTTGCTCATGTGCTATTGTATTTGGATTCTCTCCATTTTCAAATGTCGACTTTTCATCTGTGACTGAAGAGTGGAATCTGTATTAGAGATGTGTAAAATTTATGTACAAATTTATTAACAAATTAAATATATATATATTAACAAATCATATATAGATATAGATCATTGGGTGGGGAAGGTAGTGTTTGTTTGTTTGTTCCTCTTACCCAAGAAGGTTACTGAACCTGAACTGACTAAAGTTGGGAATACATTGTGTATTTTGTGGTCTGTTTCTTTATTTGGTTGGTTGTTTTTAATGACAGAATGTGCTAAACAAGAAAAACAAGCCAGATATTAGTTTGCATCTTCTATATTTCTAAAAGCTGTGATAAATTTGGCTTTGTTTGTCTGTGAAAGCTTATACACAATAAAATTTTGTATTTGTATTTGCTGGTACATACCTCTTTAGAAACAGGAAGTAGCTCTAGATTATCTAGGGAGGCTACTTTTTTATTATTATTATTATTAATTTTTATAATACAAAGTATAAGGTTTCACCCAGTTAAATATTGAAAAAAAAAAGGTATCAGAGAGGTCTACAATAAATTGCACAGTTAGGTTTTTATAATCAGCCAAGAGAACTGAAGGTTTGAGCTGTTTACAGGGTAGCACTACACTATTCATGACCGTAACTGCTTTGGAGCAGCTGCTACGGCAGCTTCTTACTCTCTTGATTGCTGGAACAGTGTCTCAGTTCTGTGGCTTGCCTAGAGAATGGTCCTAAATGCCATATTTGTCTTTTCATCTGCTTATAAAAACTAGACAGTGCTAATCAAGCTCGACTCATAGTATATTGCAAGCTCTACAGTGAGATACGGTATACACTGAAGTCTGTGCAATACAATGACTGTATGCCGTCTTTTACAGACAACTGAGTACTAGAATTTGGTTAAATCTGTGACTGGAAGCAACCAAAATGAGCAACCGCTAGGCTATAAGGAAGTACTTTCTTACTCTGAAATATCTCAAAGCTCTAAGACCCAAATAAATTCAGTATTAAATATAATATATATTAAATATAATATTAAATATAATATTTCTGTATTAAACAATCAGAAAGAAAACAGTAGTAATATTCAGCTGAGCTGATTTCAAGGGTGCGCTTCAATGGTAAGAGCAGAAAGGTTTAATTGTAGACTAAACCTTCAATTTCTAGACAAGTTGATTTGGAAGACTTCATGGGATTCCTGAAAACGCTAAACTACAAAATGCTATTGAAATTCCTTACATACTTTCTCTAGGTGTATTTGCTTAAGCATAGCAGCATGCAAATAGCCTTCTGGCACCAGCATCTACTTTTACAGTAAAGGAGGTTTTTAGTTCATACCTGCAGAAACAAGCCACAAAGTTCCTTCCAAGGAACAAGTAAATAGGTCTAGGAAAACATACAATGTAGTCTCTGAAACATTGTAAAAGAAATTCAAATTTTTGGAAGGTATAATTTCTAGAAAATTGTCTTGCCCTAGACAATGCAAGGAACTGAGAAATTTGTCCAGGCTGCCTGTACTTCAACATGTGGTCTGTATGGTACACTACTTAGAATCATAGAATCACTGAGGTTGGAAGAGACCGCTGAGATCTATCATCTAGTCAAACCACCAACTGTCTCACTCCAATTTATAGAAGGGAGAGGAGGTTCTTTTAATATCTCTCTACCCGGCGTGAGATTAAGAATCAACGGCTCAAATGTTGGTCCGACCAGTTTATTATAAATCTTAATCAGGGAGATGGGGAAGAGGAGGACAGACACTATTATGAATTAGGGTAATGGGGAAGGGAAGGAGGGCGATAGAAAAGATAGAAAAGAAGAAGCAAGATGTCTTTATAGGAAGCAAGAGGGAGATAGTCACTACCATGATCCATCGTGGTTTGTGGTTCGTAGTTCAGTCATTGATCTTCAGTAGTGGTGGGTCATCGGGCAGTGTTGTTTTGTTGATGACCACAACCACCACCATGTCAACGATGGTCCCTTTTCATTGGTTCCAAAGTGGTCCAGTCAGCTGTCTTTAGAGTGACAGCTCAAATCCAAAGTAGTTGAGTCAGCTCTCCTTGGAGTGGCAGCTTCTGGCTTTGCAATTGCAGCGGAAAACTCCTTTGTTCCTATCTTCCTGGCCTTGCCAGCAGATAAGAGGGAGCAGGAAGGTTCCAACTTGTATCTTGCCTTCACACGATACAGTTTCCCATATCAAGCTGGAGCTATTTAGTCATAGGTTAGATCTTCCACCAGTAAACACTGCTGAGCATTCTCTTCCGAAGGTAAACAGCTCCAAATAAATGCTTTCAAAGGTAAAATTGTCTACACAGTGATGTTGATTGCCACACAGCAACACCCATCTCTCATCTCCTAGAGTCTTATCACAAGAAATACCTCAGAAAGCAAGCTTTGAGCCAAAAAACAAAGGAAGATTCTCCATCAACCCATCCCAAGGACATTAGGCTTTGTCTAAAAATAGTTGATAATTATTATTATTGCTGAATAGGCCATGTCTGAAATAGTGGTAGCATATTTCAAAACACTCGACATCCAGTACTGCCACAGTTTGTAGTGTTATTATTTGCTTGTCACACTTGAGCAGGGGGAGGAAGAGATTTCATATTGTAACATATTTCCTAGTCTCCCTAATTGTGCCAGTAACTGCTGTTTATTTTCTGGAACGTCTCTGATTGTCATGTGGTTCAAAGAACTGAATGTTTTCAGATGTAAACTTCCTTATGTAACTTGGGAATTCACCCCACATTGTTTGCACTTTGTCTAGCTCTGGTTGGCAGTGCATTTTTACAATCGCTCCTACTTCTTGAACGCATACATGTGGGAAAACATATATGCATTTATACATGTATGTCAATGCATAACAAATAATTTTTTTAGCAAGACTGAAATTAATTTTGGTCTGTGGGAGAAATGAATCTGAATCTATCAGAAAGAAAATGGAACTGCAGTGGAGTATCTCATATTTCCGGAAATATTCTAACTACGAGTATCCCCTGCACAATGTTTGAAACAAAAGACAGATGACCTTTCTGTAATCAGCCTATAGGTATAAACTAGAGAAAGAAAAACAGCCTATTGCAATCATTCAAAACTAGAACCTCTAGTTGTGTATATGTTAGATGCCAACTGCATTGAGAAATTCAAGGTATGAAGGAGGGGGAACATTTACTTTCATAATCCTGATTTGATTTATGCATGAAGCATTTCAGTCATCAGAAGACCGAGGCAATTCTGTGCAGAAGCAGAATTTCAAGTACTTGAATATTACATTCCAAAATTGACAGAGACAAAGAAGTCGTCATGCGTAATTTTTGGAATTGTACTTTGAATCTTAGCTACCTACAGTTTAGTGGAAACCATTTGGATCACTTAAGTATTTCACATAATTGTGTAGAAAATCTTTTTTTGTGTGTGTGTATGTGTGTGTGTGTGTCTGGCTTTCCTGTCTAGTAAGAAATTGCTTTACTAGGAATATAGTTTGTTGAATTTCTGTATTCTGAGCAGTACGTTGCACAAACACTCTCTCCTCACATGACTGTCCCTCTTGTTGTTAACGATTCTAAGTAGCTAATGATTCTAACAGCTTATCTTTGGTAAATAATGAAAATACAGGCTAACCTTATTGTATTATTTGGTAGTAATAATGAAAAATAAGCTAGGACAGAACAGAAAAAATAACTATTCAGGGCTTGATTTGCACTTGAGTACAGAAGATGGAACACCAAGAAGAGAGAGAAGCAAGAGGTTACAAGGTGCTGGTGATAATTCTACTAAAAAAATGCAGCAGCAGTGGATATAGGGACCTTGGAACAAGGTGGTTTGGGGCCATGACATTCATTATTTCAACAATATTGACTCTTCCAGGTGTATTAGGAATGCAATAAGCTACTGAAAATATATTTTTTGTTGTAGTCACTGAAGAATCTTTCTGTTAATAAGCTATCTAGAGAACAGAAGTAGCATAACGTGTATGTGACTTTTCACTCTTGGATTTTTCTTAGCAAATTATTAGAACAGGCTCATTTCACTGATATCCGAGGGGGGGGGATCAAAAGTATGTTTTTATTATTATAAACTGATTTACAGTTTTTGCATTTATTATACACAGTAATTACAAAACATCCAAGAAATGTCATAATGCCATCTCAATTCCAATATATATAGGAAAGGCTGTAAAAATCATATGGTCTCAGAAAAGATCATTAAGTAACCCATGAAAACTTTCAAAAAGCTTTGAAAAAGCTTTCTGTATTTGAGCTTAAATAGAGCTGAAAATGTTGTGCCTGTTGTTCTTTTCTGTTTCAGAGGTAATATGAAAAGTTAAATAAATATGATAGTCTGAAACACAGCTGTGGCCGTGTTTGAATCCACTGTACTTAATGTCAGTGCCCCCAGGCAAAGAGCACTATATTTTTATTTTTATTTTTATTTTTATTTTTGTTGAGAACACAAAGCCTCACTGTTTTGAACTCATCGTCTTGACTCTTTAGCACTGAAGAAAGAATTTTCTGGCTTTAAGCAAGAGTGTTTCCAAGAAGAGGGTTGAAAAGCAGCTGGTCAACACACTAGAAGCTACTTGCTAATTGCAGCAGTAAGTTAATCAATGAAATAACAGTTTAGCTTCAGGGTACAATAAAAAGTGATAAAAGACCACACCATTAGGGTATGACTAGCTATTTAGTGGCATACATTATTTTTTTTCTTACACCTGTCTGCTTATGAGGACACAAGTCATGCATCTGCTTGTCAGCTATCAAAATAATAAAATAATATCAAAAAAGCATTTTGGGGTAAGACCCAATATAAATATTTACAAAGACAATTTAAAGGAGCATTTGTTATGTATTTTTGTGTTTGCTTTCAAAACAATGAACTCCAGAGACAAATGGATTGTAAAGTTTTATCAGCATTTGTGCCATTACATATTCAAGTAGCCAAGACTGATAACAGCCCCATGTATTACAAATTGTTCAGAGAACAAATACTTTGAAAAAAAAAAAAACATACCAAGAAACTACTTCATTGTGGAAAAAACTTGATACAGAAAATTCAGCAACATTTTTATGAAAACAAATTAATGAAATTATAAACTTAAAGCAGCAAGAACAGGTTTTTAAGTGGGGTCATTGTATGCAGTAATGAAACCAATTCAGAAAATTGACTAAAAGCTGCTATTCATCTGTGGTGGAAGAGAAAGATAATTATTATTACATGAAAATTCTGCTTCACAATACAAAGGAGCCTACTCTTCAGAAGCTACACATGGAAATGGAAGATTTCTCTTCCATCATACTCTTCATGATCCTTCATGATCATTTCGCTTTATGCTACTGAATAACAACCTGAATGAGAGTCTTTGAAAAAAATAAATTGTTTATAGTTGAGAACATAATTACATAAAATGTGAAGAAACCCATATTGTTAAGTGTATTTTTCTTTCTTTTTTTTTTTTTTTTAAGTGAGGTCCTTTTTTTTCTTCTCAAAATTTATTTTCAATCTTCTTTCCCAGTGTCACAGTAGGACATTTTAAAGTCCTCTAAATTGTCATCATTCCCATTATAATCAGTGCTAGTTATAAAAGCATTGTGTTTGTATCCAAAAGGCTTAACTGGAAATGAGGCACGAAGAGAACTGCAGGCATTATGAATGAAGCTGCCTTCTCCAGAACCAGTAAGAACAGTCATGAGTAGTAGCTGAACAGCAACATTATTACTTAAAAAAAAATCTTCTCTTAAAAAACAAAACAAACAAGCAAACAAACAATAACAAAAAGAAAAAAAACACTATGGATTTATTTTCATTATGCCATGTCTTAAAACAAAAATGGTTAAATAAATATTTTTTAATAATGTAAGAGATGATGCTTTGCATTTTGTGAACTTCAACTTCACAGTATTTTAATACAGCAAGTAAATTTTCCCTGTATTTTACAGAACACAAAGCATGGGACAGTGTACTTGAAAATAAACACACCCACTTGAGTAGAAACCCAAACCTCTTCCCAAGTCTGGGCAGGCATTTCATTCACAGACTTTTATGTCCAGGAAGAAGTAGAAGTGTGTCCAGACTTGCACCAAACCTCATGGCTTTTTGAATAACTGTTCAAACACAGCTAAAGGATTAGCACTGGGGCTGCCCTGGAGTTTCATAGTCCTCTAATGAGAGTGGAAGGCCTCACTGCCCACAGCTGTCACTTGTCACCTACACCAATCAAAAAAAAAAAAAAAAAAAAAAAAAGGTAATTTGTCTTTTATGGTTATGGAGGCTTCCATAATCACAATTTTAGTTTAAATCTCTGCACAGGGAAGGTTTACTGGAGAAGGACTTGCACACCATAATTTTTAAGACCAAGTGAGACAGTAGTACTTTGTTAACTCATCAAAAAACAAGGAGATGTTTCTCCTGGTTAGGTGAATATCTCAGAGTTATCATCCCATTCTTACTTTCTGTTATTCACCATAATAGATACCGTATTATTTCTGTGCTCTCCAGAAAGTGTATCAGCTCAAAGATGGCAAAGGCAAAAGGGTGTTTAAAATCTATTCTCAGCTTAACAACACCAGCAGTCCAGCATTGTTACTGAAGAAAGAAATACAAATGAAGTGAATCTTAAAAAAAATGTTTAACATGTAGCTTAGAGGAGCACATTTTGTCCTAAGTAAAATAAGTTTATTATTCAATTTTTAAATGGAAATAAATGTCTTATGTCTTGAAATTTATTTAAATGAACAGAAAAAAAAATATAAATAACATATCCCTTTCAGAACTGTAGTACTGAAGACTCTACTGCTTACTTCTTATTCCACCACACATGGAAGCACAGAATATGTGCACTGTATTTCTTGGAATCTGTCATTCTGTGGTAAACAGTTTTCTTTGTGTGTCGAAGGTTCTAATCCCTGCCAAACGTGTACTCCGTGATCAGCAAGATCGTACTGTATTGTGAAAGTAAGCAGGTTGGAAATAGTTCTGGAATTTCTCTCATTCTTCCTCTGAAATAGAAAACAAAACAAAACAAAACAAAAACTACAACAAAAGCCAGCAATAAAATCAAATTTCTATTGTCACAGTAATATATAAATAAATTCTCATCTTTTAATCTATAGATTAACTTTGGAAATGTTAGCAATAAACTAGGTGCACTTCCTTTACTTATTATTACTATATTTTATTTGCATTAAATACTTGCGTCTATTTGATTGTAACTGCATATTAGTGTATTCAGTGAAAAGCATTCTAGAAAGTACCATGCCTTTCTCCCAGGGAATTATCATAGTTCTGAATAGTTTTGAATCAAAGTTTTTTTTGTTCTCCTTGAAAATTCAGGTAACTCTCTACTTTACAACTGCTTTTTTCTTCTTTTTCTTTTTTTTTTCTTTTTTTTCCTCTTCCTCCTTCTCCTTCTCCTTCTCCTTCTCCTTCTCCTTCTCCTTCTCCTTCTCCTCCTCTTTCTCTTTCTCCTCCTCTTTCTCTTTCTCTTTCTCTTTCTCTTTCTCTTTCTCTTTCTCTTTCTCTTTCTCTTTCTCTTTCTCTTTCTCTTTCTCTTTCTCTTTCTCTTTCTCTTTCTCTTTCTCTT
>JAPSGF010000052.1:1685300-1695637 GCA_035772895.1 Perdix hodgsoniae
TTCTCCTTCTCTTTCTCCTTCTCTTTCTCTTTCTCTTTCTCTTTCTCTTTCTCTTTCTCTTTCTCTTTCTCTTTCTCTTTCTCTTTCTCTTTCTCTTTCTCTTTCTCTTTCTCTTTCTCTTCCTCTTCCTCTTCCTCTTCCTCTTCCTCTTCCTCTTCCTCTTCCTCTTTCTCTTTCTCTTCTTTTCTTTTTTTTTTTTCTCCCCTAATGCTTCTGTATTAATTGGTTCATTTTGTATTGACCTGAATAGAAAATGTCATCGATTCTGTACTTTTTTTTTTTTTAATGTTCTAATCAACAGCATTAGGATATTGTGTTATACAAGGAATGCAGAACAACTTTTATTATAGTTTATTGCATATTGTCAAGCCAACAGTGTACTGTGTATTTTCCAGATATTCAAAATAGGTGATACTCAGAAATAAGAACAAATTGCATTTGGACATGCAGAAATAGATACAATTGCATTTTCTGTGCATGTGTAAAAGCAGTAGGTTGATAATTTGAGGAACTGACTACAAATATTATTATGTGGCAACTTAAAAAAAAAAACTGAGAAAAAATAGCAATTATTATATTAATTGAGATAAGTTGAGTGCTCAGGAAGGGACTTGTTATTGTGGGTAATTTATTGTACGTGCATAGTGTACAAGAGAATGAAATTCTCTTCTCTTCAGCACTGTAATGCAGAAATCTTTGTTAGTGCCCTCACTTACTTTCCATCTCAATTTTATTGTTCTAAACAATTGTTTTTTTTGCTTGTACATCACTGGCATTTTTCTTGATTTATACCACTTTTCAAGATGCTTTGTAACTTCACTTTTCCTTTCTCCCCCCTAAAATTCTTTCTCAAAGATCAGTCTATAATTTATTTTGTGTTACTGGGCTTTTTAATCAAGGAAAAAAATCTCTAGCTCTTCAAATGTCTACAAAATTAGCTAGCTGATTTACTCTGGAGTTGAGAAAAGGTGTCTTAAAAATCTTGCTCAGAATTGCAACAAATTTAGAAAAATATATTTCAGATACTGAGAAATATCTCACAAAGACACATGAAATAGTTTCTCTACATATTTTACTGGCTTGTCCTTCCTCATAAATCCAGTCTGATTAGATGAACAAGTTCAATCATTTAGGAATACAGTATGACAGAGAGAAAGTTAGTGCTACTGAAGATATGGGTGACTTGTCAGACTGCAAGATGCCTGCAGCTGGCCAGCTGTGTCCTCAGTGGTGTGTGGAAGATGATGAACATATTTAATATGCGTAATACATTACTAATCTTAATTTCAGTCTCCTGTGTTCTCATATTTCTGACTTAAAATAGGTATGAGAACAACTCTTTATTGTGAACAAGATTTATATAACCTTCCTTGTTTATTTACCCTTTGATTTTTATGGTTGCTGAAATGTGTGTTAACGGTCAGAAAAATTACATTTTTTTACTCTGTTTTCTGTTGCAACATGTTGAAGTTCTTGCAATATTTTCATTTTTTCATAGTAAATCCTGGAAAGTTTAATTTCTCTCCTACTTTTTGGGAGTGTGTATTAGAGCTTTATTTAGTGGGTAGATGTCTAAAGCTATGTACTAACTATGTTTGTACAATAATAGAAATATAGAAACTTCTAGCATTTAGATAATATGTTTGGGCAGGCACATTTTCAGACAGCAAAATGTTTCTTAGATTACAGTATACTGTTAAATTGCCATTAGTAATACTGTTTAATACTGTTTAATAATACATTAATACTGTTAAATATGCCATTAAAGGCATAAGGTGAGATGAAAGCAAAAGCATGCATCCAGACTACAGACCTTTACAAGGAGTATAAATTCTCACTCAGCATCTGCAAGAGTGATATTTTCACCTACTTAGTTCTGCATTCTCAGTCTGACTGAAGAGTTAAGTTTTTTCGAAGTAGATCCTAAAACTGATAATTTAGGGCTAATTTAAACATCTTTTGAAAACTGTGTATGCACACATATAGAGATTGCATGTCCAGAGTACATGGCCTATAAAGCAATCACTCCAACACAATGAAGAAGTATCTAGGATTTACCATGAACATAACAGGTTTTATGAAAGACACAGTATTTTTTTCAGAATCATTGTAAATTTTCTCAGGAAGTATATGTATACATGTTATGTCAAATATCAAAATCTAATATGTCATTTTTTTTTCCCCTCTCCCTCTTTCTTCTTTCTGTTTTGTTGTTATTTTTGTTTGTTTGTTTTTCTTCTTCTTCTATAGATGGGCCACTTGGACCAAGAGGATTAGCTGAAGCTACAGAGATGTGTACTCAAGAATGCCTGGTTTTGGGTCATTCAGATAACTGTTGGATGCCTCCCAGCCTGGGTCCATACCAACAGCCAAAGTCTCCTATGTCTACTTTTGCACCTCAGAAAGAATGGATTAAGAAGGACAAATTAGTTAATGGACACACACTGACGAGGACCTGGAAAGAAGATAGCAACAGAAACCAGTTCAGTGATCGAAAGCAGTATGGTTCCAGTGATGGCCATTTCAACACTGGCAATCACATGACTGACATTCCTCTGGCCAACTTGAAGTCTTATAAACAGGCCTCAGGAGCTGCTGAGAGTCCAAAGGAGCACCAGCTATAAGAAACGGTTACTTTGGGCCAATGACTTTAGCCTACTTAGACTTGCTAATACTGTGTGTGTGTCAGAGCTTTATATACTGAGTAGACCTCTAGAGCTATGCTTTGCCTAGCAGAGATATGCATATCTTTATGTTAGCACCATGGAAGGTATGATGTCCTGCAAGATGAAAGAGTTCCTACTAGTTGTGTGATTTTGTTAAATAGACATGATTAAACTCTGCAGCAATCTCTCCAGTTTGAGAATATTCTTTTTTTTTTTTTTTTTTTTTTTGACCCTGGACTGCTGCTATGAACAACAGAAGATACATTTCGAGAGTGGAAGAACGAGAAAGTTCATTGGATTGAAGTGATTGAAAAGGATATCCAGTTAGAAAACTGTGCTTTTGTTGTCATTGATCTATGCTGGGACCATTATACTTGAGAACATATAGCAAACAAAACAACTGAAACTGTAAACATTAAACCTATTGTGCTATTAATGCTAGTGGACACTTATAAGTCAATCAGTGTTCAAATACTTGTAAATAGAAACAATTATTACTTGCAAAAATTGTGTACTTATAACATTCACTTGAAAAGATATGGTAGCATATTTCTGTGTTTCAGAGTTGCTTTTTACTTTCTTTCATTTGCTTCCTGTTGTTTTGCTTTCATTTTCAGTGATGGTGTTTCTGTGTTAGTAATCTGTCTGACACACAATGTTCCAAGGAACTCAAACCACTTGTTTTAAAAGGAGGAAAGAAAAAAAAAAAAAAAAGAAAAAAAAAAAAAAAGATTGATGAGGTGGGAGAGAAGGTTGCTGGTAGAAAGGAGAGCAAGAACAAAAATGCTTTTTTCTTTCTAGTACTAGCGAAGGATGCTGGCATTAAGGTAGATTTTTTTTTTTCTTTTCCCAAAATATTAAGCAGTTAAAGGATATATGTAAGGGCTTCAAAATTTATTTATTTTTTTCTTTTAACTTCCATTCTGTTTCATAAAACAGGGAAACTGCAAAGCAGAGGAGTGTTTAGATTCTTGTTGATACAGTGAATAAGGGAGAAAGTTATATTATTTCCAAAGCTAATTTGGAATCCTGGATCAAGTTAGCTGCAGTCTGGAATTTAATGAGTGGTAGCTGACACTGATCTCAGCTGGAATTTATGAAGGAAATTATAAAGGAAGAAAATACAATAATCATGTTTTTCCAATTGGGCAAGTGTGTGTCTATACCTAAGACAGTTTGTATTGCTGAAACAGCAGCATTTGTGTGGATCTTCATCTGCGTTAATGTTGTAGTAACACAAGCATTTTTAGACCATAGCCAGAGAATATTTAATGTGTTGTGCCTTCATGATGTAACAGAGCATTCTCCTGGTAGGCTAGTTGGGGGAAATAAAGGGTTAAATCTCTAGTTATTGCTGTTTAATTGTTTGTTATAGTTGGTCAATGCCTGGCAGGTACCAGTATCACGTCACCTCCGTCAAACCAGCAGAGTGACTACTAATGTTAATAAGATCTAAGTTGCACGCAAAGCAAATTCAAGTCCAAACATTCTTAGATTGTTTTTGTTAAAGCATGACAGATTATTTACACAAATAAATAGCATGCAAAAATTTAAAAAACATCCTTGCAGAAAAATATAAAAAAGCAGAAGTTACTTATGCCACAGTGAAACATCAATCTTAAAATAACAGTTAAATAACCTGAAGGTGATTTTATTCTTACCACAAACACATATATATGTTTTTTTCTTCTTTATTCTTTTGTATATAGTAGTTCACATTATTTTCTTCCTCCACATTATAAACGGCATTAAATGGGTTGGGGTGCATTGCTTATTGCAGTACTTATGTCAGTTTGTGAGGGGTGTTTGATGACTTTGACAGAATAAATATCTAACCAGTTATCCTTGTTACTGCTTTGCCAGTTCAACATTATTTAGTTATTCAGCTCTTGCAATAAATGTTCTGAATTCCTGATTGTGTTGTGTTAGTTCTTGGGCAGATGCGTAAGGGACTTTATTCCTGTTAATTTCTTTGTTTCTTTTGTTTTTAGTTTGCTTCATTCTAAATTTCCAGGTTTTTATTTAAGCATATCATGGTCCATTTGGTTCTCATAGATATGTATTAGAATGGAATATACACAAATGATTAATGCTGAGGGCCATATTCTGTTGTTCCACTAGTAAGTAGGAGTTTATTTAAAAGGAGTTATTTAAGTAGCATAAAGTTTTACTTACCGAGCGCAAAGATGACATAATCTGGCCCAGATTCATTAGATATGCATAACACATATAATAAGCATACTTGCACAAGTCTTTCTACAGCTAGCTTATGGAAAGGTTAGCACTTAGCACGGGTCAGTGTTTTTTTTTCAAGAACAAAGAAAAGTATTATCAAAACACAGCAAATACTTTCTTACAAGAAAGTGTGCAAGATTATATAATGACTTTTGTTGCAGTATGGTGGAGGAAAAAAATTAAGGCAAGCAATCTTGGAAAAGAAGTAACAGTAGAAGTAACCTATTTTTGAACATGCTGAGTTTCAAAGTAGAGGTGCATCAAGTTCTATATTAAAAACAGAAATACCATAATTATTTGCAAACTCAAATAACACCAACTATTTTAAGTTTTAAGTGCCTTTTTAAACAGTTTATATTTGAAAAAGAAATCTCTGAAGGACAGAAATTTCCTTCTTCACAAATAAGAACTCACAATGATGTTAATAATGCCACAGAAAGAGAGAGTACTTTTTTGCTACCATCAACCCGTGTGCGAAAAGCACAAATAAATATGATTAAAATTTCTTGCAGGTATTTATTTTTTTTTTTAATAGCTCTAAATCCTTAAAGTCTCAACAAACATTTATATACTTATCATATTAAAACAACAAAACAATCATGCAAGAAATAAAGAAATAAATACCTCTACCATTGAAGATTAAATCCCATCTGTGAACCAAGGGGTTTCACAGCACCTGAAAGCCTCTAAGCCTATATTCAGAATGTACTCATTCCTTCTGGTCAACCATCAATATTAGCACTGCTCTACTCACAGAAAAATAAGAATATATATATGTAAAGAAAAGTTAGATATTGATAGGAATTTGGTGATATTTCAGACGAGAGACTTTAAAAATAAAAAGCTAATCCCACTGCACAGAATTAGAAGGTGGCTGAACCTTACTGAAGCTTACTACATATCTTTGAAGTGAAACATAACTTAAAATTACTGGAAAGATGGCATGATATGAATGCCATTCTCATGCCAGTTCTAGCTTTGTTTCTTCAGCTAGGAAGACTGGGTACCTTTTATTTATCACTGTTATTATTTTATGTACACATTTGAAAGGACTACTAAAAAGATAAATCAAAAGTTTTTTTCAAAGTTTCATTATTTTTATTGTTGCTGACTCTTCATCTAAATAGAAAGTTATGGATTCTGTTAATCCTTAGTCTCTGTGTGAAACTCTTAGTAGAGTGTTTAGAACATCTTTCCCAAGCAATTGTCTTGATAGACAAAAGTGTACATGGAGCAGAATTAAGGAGTACTTATATTAAGGAGGACATCAATTTTAATAGATACGAAGACAATGATACTCACATTATTTATCCAGTGTGATGATTACCTTTTAGAAAGTTATAAATAGGAATCATGATCAAAAAGAATTGTTAGGACTTGACCATAGATTAGACAAGTCTGATAGTAGTTTAGTAGTTTAGTGATACCTCTGAAATAGGTCACAAAAGTATTCCTAATGATATGGGAACACTGCAGTGGTTTTATATCCACTTCAGACAGAAGAACAAATAGTCTGTGGTAAGACTAATTTGCTAATATTTACCTGATTCAGGTGATAAATCTTCCTTCTGACATGTAGACTTGCCCTGAGTAAGATGAATAGTAAAAGTTCTCTTGAGAATGTGTGCTCATGTGTGCCAATTCAGATAGTGAAAGCAACTACATACTCACAGCATCACCTCTAAATGCTAAATTATTTCTTCTTTAATACAGTTAGGCATAATTGCATTTCAAAACCTCAATTTTATTTAATTTAT
The DNA here is from genome assembly GCA_035772895.1 of Perdix hodgsoniae. NCBI lineage: Eukaryota > Metazoa > Chordata > Aves > Galliformes > Phasianidae > Perdix > Perdix hodgsoniae. The sequence continues at coordinate 1,691,959 of JAPSGF010000052.1, forward strand.
ATGCTTCCAGTCCTTTCTGCTGTGAAGAAAGATTTCAAAACTAATTCTGGACCTGTGCATTGTGTTTTACTCTGTAAAAGACATAATACAATATCACTCAGAGATGCAAATCAGTTAAATATAGTGGAAAGTCCAGCTCAGAATAAATTAATATTAGATTTTTAGATTTTTAACATTCACTGCTGATCACTTTTGTGAACATTCCCATAAAATATAATTGTTCCATAACAACACACCTATTTTATTTTATTTTATTTTATTTTATTTTATTTTATTTTATTTTATTTTATTTTTTCCAGTTCGGCTTCTCTTATGTAATCTATGTTGTTTTCAACCAATTAGGCATAGCAAGATCATAAAGCAAAGGAACAGGTTCTGACTTTTCAAGCTATCATGAACCTCTTGTGAAGAAAAATATCAGGATCTGGCCCATATTTACTAATAAAAAAAGCAAATCCTTTAGTGTGCAGTGGATTAGCAAATGCTTGAAAAGAAACAAATTTGTAATCTCCAAATTCAAAAAGCTCATTGTAGTTTATTCATAAACTGAAATTAATGTTAATAAATGCAGCACTAGAAGCTTTTTTTTTTTCATGTACAAACATCACTTCAATGAAGACTAATGAATTTACGTGCTGATATGTATCCTTATCTTGCAAAATACTGTGCAGCTCTCTGAGACAATTAGTGCAGTTAATTTCTCTAAAACATAGCACCAATCATCCTTTTGTAGAAGCTCAGCATTCCACAAGACAACGTCCACAGTGAGAATAATATCACAGACATGCATGCCATATGGTATGTTTGAAGCATGAATGCTTTTTCTAAATGCAACAGTTCATTTATCTACCCACAGCTTTAAGTTTTACACTGCTACTTAATTATCCTATAACAAAAGTATGCTTTTAACTACTCAAAAGGATCTCCATTTCTCATTGTGTATTAGAAAAAGAAAGAAGTGAAAGAAATAAATGACCCTTATCTTAAACACCATGACTTTTTTTTTTTTCTTTTTTTTTTTTCTGACCACAGCCATTTTTACATCAGCCTGTTGTGCCTAGGTATTGCAACACATTCTAATATTGCATGGCATGTAAATAGATACCTTAATTATTCATAATGATATGATTATATACACACATATATATATAGATTATATATATATATACTTAAATATTATCAGTCACATAATTACTCAGTATTATTTAATGGAATTTTGGGATTATTGATTTTGTTGTTTGATGTACTTTAAAATGTATGAAGCAGCATATTCTTAAGACTACCCTCACCAATGCTTTTGATTATTTATTCATTAAATAAAGTGCTTTCTTTTGCTTGTTATAATCCTGTTTGTACAACCATGTGATAATGTTAAATGGGTAAGTACTGTACGGGAATTATAACTGTTTCTTCTTTTGTCTAAATATATACCTATAACAATATTTATTAGTGATATGAGTTTTAAGAATGTGTCTTTCTGTGTGTTTACTTTCTCCTTGCACATAGTCCAAGTCAAAAGGAAAACTAATACAACATTTTCTCATGCAATTCTGAATGCCCAAATGACTTTTAAGTGTCTGTTTGCCTCTACTCACAGATGAAATTACGATGAAATCTATACTTTGAATCAACTCTAAAATATATGTATAATACAATCTATAGGAATTGCTTACTATAGTTACAATAAATGAACAACCATTCTTCATTCTTTAGGAAAAGATAGCATAAGCCTAAATTGGGGGAGGGGTGGCATCTGTATTCAAAGAGTGCTATATAAAATAGCTGATTTAACAAATGATTGAGAAATCTGATAGAGCCCACTTACATCTTTGTATTATAGAGAGAACCAACTAGAATGAACTCAAACATTTCTTACAGACAAAACTGAGAATTGTTTTTGGTGACTCTTAGTTACATTAAAATAATGTGAATTTTTAATTAAAAAAGCTAGAATTTCACTTAATATCACACAATGAAAGTCATCTTCTGCCTTTTCACTCAATACAGTATTCCATAGACAGATTATGTTGTCTTCTGGAGTGGTGCTGCAGTAGTATAAAATGGTATACTGGACCTAAGGCAGTTGTGGTTTCCTAGTATATACCCACACTGGACATTTCAGTTTTGTATTCACATTCTTTCAAAAAATTCTGATTTTATGCAATATGTACATATATCTCTCAAATGTATACATTAAAATATGTACCAGCCTGTCAAATGTGTATTCAAACAACACCAAGTGATTTCAATAACTAAGACTAATGAATTACAAGTATTAAACTGTTAAAAAAAATATATTATTTGCAGATAGCTCGCAAATAATCCATAAACTGAAATTAGTAAAAAAAACACATTACCAATTTGCAAAGATGAGCAAACAGAAAGGACAATACACAATTGATTACATTTCAGATTAATTACTCTGACACTCTACCATCTTTCTTACTTCTCTCCTCCTATGGAGAAGATCATAACTGATAAAGATGTAGTAGAAAACAACAGATTTATTTCCATGTGCGATGTAATGCAGAAAGATACAGGTTATAAAAATATTTGTGCTTTCATCTGATATTTAAATTAATTCAAAGCGACATTAAAGAATTTTAGTCACATGAAAATAAAAATCCAATTTTATATGAATGGGAAAAATACTTATTTACTTTTTTTTTTTTTCTATATCAATTTACTGTTTATTGTGTAAAAATTACATGTGTAATTTTTACATGTGTAAAAATTGTGTTTAAATTATTGTGTAATGAGTATAAAGGTAGCTGCAAAAGTGACGCTTTATATTTGTTTTCAGTGAAGCTACAAGAGATTCAAGGACTACAGTAACATATTTGGTAGAGCAAATTCTCAGCCACAAAGTACTATTTTTCAATATATTTACCACTATTATCTATGTGTTTTCAGTGTCAATGAACAAGAGCCTTCACACAGTGCGCTTAAATCTGCAACAGGTGACCAACTGTTCACCACCCAACACCTCACTGTGCTCACATCCACTCTTTGGTCTCCTTGGACATTCAGCAAGCATAAATGAAAGTCAGTGGGTACAATTTTTTCCTCATGGAGGAATTCAGTGACACACCTTTGCTTCATACTCACTTCCATGTGAGATGCCATTCTGTTAGACTGCCACTCTGCTGCCATCTGCCATATAGCAACAAAATGTAATGGAATACTGGTGGAAAGGTTCAGCCTCTACTTCCACACTACAAATATCTGCCTCTGATGTAATGGGAACACATAATGAAATAGGAGGCATTATATTTGGAGCAGACCTCCTATTATATCCTTCATAGTACTGGATAAAGAAATTCTGAAAAGAGAGTAATTTCAGGTTTATAGCTATTACTTGATTTTTAATAATGCTGTTTTATAGTTTGTTTTCTTTTGGAAAGAGTAAGAGAGTAAGTTTGAATTCTGTTTACAGTTTATATACTTTTTTTTTTTTTTTTTAAGAACTTTTTCCAGTAGTATTATTTACCACAGGGAATGGCATAGGTTTGTGCTTTTACTGCATGATCTTGTACTCCTAGAACACTTAAGCTACCTTCAATAAGTAGTTACTTCTACATTATTGATAAACATCATGCATAATTACTGTCCACCATGTGGTGTTAAGTCTCCAGAGGAAAAACAAAAAAGAAAAGAAGGCAACCATATAAAGATATAT
>JAPSGF010000052.1:1696037-1719795 GCA_035772895.1 Perdix hodgsoniae
TATATATATATATTTTTTTTTCACATGCACACAAAATATCCCACAAACCTGTACTGTGTTGTGAAAGCAAAATGTACAAATGTCTATACATTTAGCTGGAACTGCATTGTTATATTGACTGATTCAACAACACACAGCTTGTTTTCTTCTTTAGGAACCACATTGAAGGAAATAATGGACAGTTATACTTCCTGATGGTTCTAAACTTTATTCTGAAATTTGATTGCAACATGATGAGTCTATGGACCGCTGTGGGATACAATCTTAGATAAGTCTTGGGTTTCTTAGTGTTAGGTGCACAAGGGAGCAACCTTTAAAATAATCTCAAGGTTTCTAAATTATAAACAGTTTTGTTTTAAGACATGCAGAATATAAATCTTTATCCCCAAGATTAGAAACTAGCTCTCTGCTACACAGGGAATCAGAGAGTAGAACCTATTCTAAACTTAGTATCTAAAAGCTGTCCCTAGATCCTTTGCCATGTTAAATAATTTATCGCTAATATGGAAAACATGAAAAACTATCAACAAAAGGATGAACAAGAATGAAGCTATTATATGCACCTAATTGTTAAAAAAACAATAAATAAATAATTAAGTAAACAAACAAACTTTGTGGAAGGATGTGAGAAAGATGTGTTCGAGACTTTCAGATTGTTTTTTCTTTGTAAAACATATAACTGCAGACAAATGCATTGCTGATTTTGCTTTTTTTATTTATTTTTATTTTGTCTCTCTTTTTTTTTTTTTTTGATGCCCCACTGTACGTCTCAATTACCATGCTGAAGGCTAAGACTCGGTAAACTTACAGGCAATATTTTACATAAATATACATTCTGTCAAAGGGTAGTTCTTCTGTGGGGAGTACAAAGAAATATAATTTCTCTGCTATTTTAGAAGATCAAATGCATGATTACTGTTTATAACAGGCTTGCAGTCATGGACTGTAATTCTTTGGTCCTGAACAATTGCATAATTACTAAATCAACTATATTAGCACTGGGAGTAGTCATGGATGATTTCAAAAGGGACAGTACTGATTTAATGAGGTCTCAGTCTGTACATTTCCAAAATTACTGAAATTCTGCTTAACACTCATTGATGTGTTGGTGTGTTTGAACCAGCACATCAACCAACTGCTAAACAAAAGAAGCTCTTAAAAATGAGAACAAAACAAAAGAAGAAGAAAATTAAATTGCATTTTTCAGGATATGCAGCTCCCAAAACACTATTTCCTCTCTAGTTTCCAATAATCTGTCTGGCTTTACTGTGGGCTGGTTTATGCTGAATCGCCTAAACATATAAAGATGTCATTTGCACCAGTACTTTTTGTATTTCAATGCAAGAATAAATATGATAATAGGCACATGGGCAAAGAGTTGCTATTCTGAATTCACTGTCCTTCTCCTGCATTTGCTACCCCATTTATTTTATTTTTTTTTTTCACTTCTTTTACTTTTTTCATAATCGGCAACAACTGATCAGGTTCTGAGGTTGTGAACTATTTATTTTGCCAAAATAAATAGTTGGCAGTTCTGCCTATAGAGGAATTTGTAATACTTTGTGTAACTTTTTTTTTTTTTTTTTAAGTTGTTGTTCTTTAAGGTATCTATTCTGCAAAGGTTCCTTTATTAAAAACTCTCTTTGATTTCAGTGGGAGATAGATTAGTCCAAACAGCAGTGTTCATGTCAGCGGTCATTGCACCAAACAAGGATGAAAGGATAAAAGGATATGTCAGTCAGAGAAGTCATAGAATTCTTAAACTCATATGCCCCCAAGTATTCCTTCTTTGTAACTGACAATTACTTTACACTGAATAGTAAAAGGGAACATCAATCTTAGCTTAGAAAGATCAACACCAAATTATATCATGTAACTGTAGAAACATCAGCACTACATCTTAGTACTAAGGGTACTAAAATTAGCAAGTGACTTCCATGAGTTTTAATTTTCTTTAAAGTGTTTGCAGATGTAGGCTTTGTACATATTCAAGAGTTCCAGTGTTTCCAGCAAGCTTCTTCACTGACTTAGAGAAATGCTGATTCACTGAGATGTTCATTAGCTCTAGTCAGTTAGCCTTTTATCCTCAAAACAGGACATCCAAGCCTGAAATACAAGTGAATAGACACATTCTCAACCTTTCCTAAGAGATGGAGAATGGCAAGAGCTAAATCATAACCATTTTACTACTTTTTATATATACACTTATATACATGTATATACGTTTTATATTAGCCAGCTTTATACAATGCTCTTGCTCAGGATAAACACACACTGTGCTGGCTTTCACTGACTGCTTAAGGTCCAAGAACTTGATTTAGCTGATGCATTTTTGACCAAAGCAGCTTTATTTTTTTCCAAAACCTAGACTGTATATGCTTCTTATACTTTCCATGTTCTGCCAGTCATCTTTTGAGTTCTGAATATTCAAAATAACAATGCAGTAACAGCTTAATTTAAATACAAGTTGACAGATCTACTACATACTTTCTGAAATTCTTGACTATGCAACTGATTCAACTAAATAGATATCATCCTGAAATAGATATCCATTTCTAATATCAATTCTGCTAAAAAGCAGAAGTTTTACACATCCGTTTGGCAAGCGTCTGGGGTATCAGCTGTTGTGATACTCCAACTCTTGTTAAAATGTCATGACTAATCATGAGGGATAGGCATTTCCAATAAAGATACAATCAACACAGTCAAACTAAGGAATGGGTGGAGTGGAAAACTACAGACTGAGATGTTCATACCAAGCCAACAGCTCCTGCAGTGCTTACTCCAGAAGTTCTTTCAAATGAGTCCAGGCAATTACTTTTACCATTCCCTGCGGCTTTCAGTATATGCATGTTGCCTCCCAAAGTCGATAAACATAGATTTGTAAGATTTCTAGAGAAGTGCCATCCAAACAGTTCCCCCTTAAGCCCTCTGCATTACAGATAGTGTTACTAGTATTGGTTGGAGTTTCCACAATATTGGATGCTACTAAGGAAGGGAAGACCAGCACTACTCAAGAAAGAAGTAGGTAGATTTTATGAGCAATTCAACCTAAGCGAAGGCAGCAGTAAGATACTCATAAGGAAACAGTATAACAACCACTGACTGATAACTTGTTTTCTGTTGCTCAAGAACCACCGGCTTCTTTCAGGTAGAGACAGTGGCATTTGATAAGCAGCATGAAGTCTCCTTCCCTTTGAATGGATATTTTTCTTTGTATCAGGTTTTTCATTATTTAGCAGGGGCAGTGAGCCTGCTTAAAAGCAGAAACAACTGTGCAAATAATAAGAGAACAGCATTAAAACAAATGCTTACTTGATGATGGAATTATCGATTTTGTTTGTCCTGGGGGTGGGGAGGGGAGGGGGGGGGAAGGGAAGATGGAGGACTGTGTAGCACTGAAAAAACTTGGTAATGTCCAGCTTATGAACAAACGCCTACATTCCTCAAGGGGAAGATTAACAGAGGGATTCTGTACATTGTGAAGAGCAATCTGAATGGACTGTGAGCTCATGCTTGTTCTTGGAATTGCACTGTTCTACTTCAAAAAACAAACAAACACAAAACAAACAAAACAAAACAAAATAACTATATTAATCTAAATAGACCAGAATGAGCACCTTCAGAAAGGAGCAAAAAATAGTTCTCTATTTCTGCTCTACTGCAGAATCTCCTATTATATCCAGGGTGAGTGACACATTTTAGCAAATCATAGACTTTGTGATCCTGTAGGACCTCCTCCACACTGAATCTTTGTAAGCGTTCTGGAGTGTTCTATTTTACCCTTTAGATGGTCAGGCAACCAAGGCTTCATTTTAGACACTCTTGATTGGTACTCACAGCCCAATAAAATAAAATAAAATAAAATAATGGGCATGTAGCTAGAGAAAGCATTTTGTGAATATATCTAAAAATGGGATGTTAACTGCAGTATGTATGAAATGACTGAATCACAGATAGAGACAATGTTGATATTTTTTGAGTCTGGATTTCTATCTGGAGATGCCTTCTGCATATAGATATGCGTATTTTTGACAGTGTGCATGCAAATGTCAGGAAAGAAAACATTTGTTACAACTCTGATGAGTACTAGAATATCTACAACCCTGCAGGAAATTTACTTTTAGTCAGATGAATCACACTTATTGTGACTATTGTGACCACGATTTAGAAGGAAAAATAGGATGGAGGTTTGTTTTGTTTGTTTGTTTTGTTTTTGTTTTGTTTTGTTTTGTTTTGTTTTTCTTTTCTTTTTTTTTTCTTTTTAGTCAAAGGTTTAATAGTTTCCATGCTAAACACCCTCTGATAATTAATTTCTCATTGAATTTTAAAGCTAAAAATAGAATAAAATCAATCAATTCATTCATTCATGATTTATGTATAATGAAAAGATAATATGTATACTTTCCTGCATTGGCTCATTTGAACTGAATTTTATTAACATGCCATAGAAACAGTATTTTTGTTGTTGTTGTTGTTGTTGCTCTTATATTGAAGAGATTTATTGTATTCCAGAAGGCAATTGAGGTCATACACAAATGTATAAGTTAGTTCCATGTATTCTGAGATACTGAAAACTTGATCTCAAATCGAATAAAAGTAATTCAAACTTTCCTATCATACTTTAAAAGGGAAAAATATTTTTCTGCACAACTTCATTAAAGTTTTTTTTTTTTTCTTTAATGCCATTTGAAACTATATTAACTGTATTTACTATAATTCAACCCAGGCTTTAAAATTAATATTAAAATATTCAATTTGTCTTATTCAGCTGCAACTTATGCAGATATTTAAAACTAAATTTCTTCTTTACTTAAATGAGCGACAATACCTACTAAGTGGTTTCCACTAAAGGAACCATTCTTCAAAAACAACTTTTGTTTGTTTGTTTTGTTTGTTTTTTTGTTTTGTTATATTGCCCTTCAAGATTGAAGAAAATACTTCCCATTGTTTTGTTCAGAATTAATTTAGGAGCTGAAAAAAAAAATCAAAACAATTTAAAACAAAGCAGAACTATGTTAATGGAATGACATTTTTTTCCACTAGACTCACATGTACTCCTAAGTGTTGTTGATTGTTTGTTGTTGTTGTTGTTTACTTGTTTGTTTTGATTTAAAATATATTTTTGGCTTAATATATGTGCAATGTATGTTCTCAGATGAGCAGGATCACTAGTAACAGGAGGACCTTAGTTCTCTGGTTAAGATTTGCTTTCTGCCTCCATTGGAGAGCCAGATATAGTCAGATTAACCTGCACATCCTTCACTCTGTAATGAAACCAAATGCATAGGCTAGTAGGGAACAGTAGTGGCCTCTTAGCAGGAGACCTCTGTCCTCAACAAGAGGTTGTGAGAATCTTGCATGATTCTGCTAGTATGTTTAAGTTCAGCTGTGTCTCTTCAACTAGGACTGTGTTGTACATTCCTACTGTTTTTGTGATTCACATTGATTTTTATTGCTTGAGGTTGTATTTTTCTGTATCCTTGAAATCCTGTATCCATCTGTCTGTTCTGGCTGTGGTCTCCTTCTTCAAGTCCACAGCTCAACAGCAGCTGCGGGATACCAGTGTCTTTTACCCTGGACATGTGATCAGCCTAGTGCAGCTGTTCTGTGATGATCATGGCTTCAGTCCCTGGAACATAGCTCTACTCTGAAACTTTCTTACTGCAAATTTTATCTTGCCATCTGATACACAATATGGCCCACAGATGGTGCAGATGACATTTGTCTAGAAGTCATGTATGTCGTTACCAGTCCATGTATTCAAACCATTCAGTAAATTGCTGCTTTGTAGACTTTTAATGTGATGTACCATTTAGCACTGAGCTGATGTTTGACATCGAAGTAACCTATATCCTGAACCTCACGGTGCAGTACAAAAAGTGTTTTATTCTGGGCTTTTTCAAAGATAAACTATTTGTAAAATCAGGGAGACAAAGTAGTCTTGCTTTCTTCTAAAGGTTTTTGTTTGTTTGTTTGTTTCTTTATCCTGGCTTCCGATGTTTAAAATAGGAAATATTTCATTTGTCAAATTCACAAGTCTGCTATGAATAGGTAGTTAGCATGTACAGACAATTTGTGTTGCTTATCTCTTGCTATAAACTAGCAAATGCCTCATGTAAGGGCCAGACTTTGATCACAGCTGGCAGTAAGGAGTTAAACGTCTAATGAATTTAAATGTATAGATAAAGAAGTAGGCTTACGCTGACAGAGGACATCTGCTTATGTATAGCAAGTGCTAAATATAACTAAGGTTATAGGACTTGTCTAATATGTTCATATCATTCAGGACAATGAGGGAAAAATAAAGAAAAAAAAGCTATCTCAATAGATCTACTATCTTTGCTTTATCTACAGAGAAAACTTATGCCTTAATACAGATGCTCTTTTTCATTTGCTGCCTTCCACCCATTCCTTTGTCTTCCAAAGGGCAACCACATCCATTCCTTTGACTTTGAAAGGGTAACTAGCAACTTTATATGATTGAGATCATATAAAGTAGAGTCCAAAACTTTTATTGTCTTATCACTGTTCTTGCTTCAGTTTGAACATCCCCTCCAGAAAAAGGAAAAAATGTCTGAAAGTTGTGTCCTGTCCTTTTTATATCCCATTGGAATTAAAGGGTAAATATTATTTGCTTTTGTGTCAAAAGTCTAAGAGAGAAAAGAACAGAAAACCCTCTGTCTAAAATATTCCTCAGACTTATTTTTGATGGAATCTATTTCATCTACTGTATCAATTTTTATGGAAGAGAGTAAAAGAGAGCTCCCACCTTCAAAGGTTATGCAAATTCATTAATGGTATATACAGCAGTTTTGATTTGTTTGTTTGTTTGTTTATTTCCTTCCAGGTTTATCACAGACTACATAATGCTAGGGTATTAAATTTGACATATATAAAATTTCCTCTGGGGGACTGTGTTGTTCTCTTCTGAACTGATGTTAATTTTTCTGATTATAATCTATATTATAGTGGGTGATTAGAGTTGACTGGTGTTCTAGGTGATGGTGCTGCTAAATTATATACTGATTCCAGAGTACATTTCTTTTTGCTTTATTTTCTATTTCACTTTAAGGTTTCCTTCTTTTATTTTTCTAATGTTGAAATTACAAACCAGTAAGCTTTCAATGGACTTAGTCACATTGACTATAGTTTATTTAGCACCCACAAGTATATGTGAATCGTTCATATGAAATTATTCTTTATGAAGATTGTTGCCTCTAATGTGACATTTTTTCTCTGAATCTGCTCCTCATTTGTCTACATTTATTAGCTCCTATTGAAGTTCTTTTCTTTTTCAGTCTTCTCTAAGGAAACACATGTGGTTAATTAAACTGGCTTAACTAGTATATGGAATCGTGTAGGTTCCTGCCAGTTCCTTTGTAAGCTATCATGTTGCATCCAGTTCTTTCCTTGAAATTGGCAATTTGTAAGTATTCCTCAGATTTGGGCATCAGATTGTTTGCCATTTAGTCCAAACAATTAAAGAATGCCAGTGCTAATAATGTTTCACTGAAGGTTATGTCCCATTTAGCAATGGATCTTTTTATTTCCTCTGTGAAGGAAAAATATATCCTCTCTCCTAAATACCAAATTACTCACAGTAGCCTTTAATCCTTATCCCATTACAAGTCTCCTTAAAGGCTTCATAAAAAGTCCTTCACAAAATCATGCCTTGATACCCTGCAGGAAGTCTAAGTACTGCTTTGTCCTTATTATTTTACTGGCATAGCTGGAAACATTTGCCTTGCTTTGTACTCTCCACAAAATTTAAAGTGAGTTGACAGAGCAAAGAAAAAAAAGAGCATCCTAAAATATAAAATAAATCATTAACTGGTTACTCCTATATAGACCATGTTGTTTTTCAGTCTTTCTGCCCTTTGGAAAACGAAACTAATGATGTTCAAGTAAGTAAAGGATACTGTTATGGGACATTTTGATTGATTGCTATCCAAAATTTTTAAGTGCTATTTTCTGTTTTAGTGCAAGAATTTAGGTGTGACTGTTAAAAGACAACATAATTGTTTTCAAAAGTCATAGTCACTGCAATATTACTAAATTATCTATGCCATGTATTCCTACTACTTTGTTTCTGATCATCTGGTTTATACTATTGTAAACTTAATGTAGATGCACTGTGTAGATGTTTCAAATCAAGTTCAATAGGCTATTTTTGCTCCAGAAACCAAGAACACTTGATTCCTTGGAAAATGAAATAATTGTTTCACGAGGAAGGGAGCTACTGAAGATTCCTATATCACAGACCTATGGAGCAAGACACAGAACATCTGGAAATAAACTTATGCTGATTAAGCCTGCTAAAGACTTGATAGATCAGCATGTTTTATGCTACATATAGATAAATTCTAAAGTGCTGGGAAGAGTACTTCCAATTTAAATGAGTTCAAATTATGTTTATACAGTTTACTGTTTAATATATTTTACAGATATTTGTCATCTTGTTTAGAGGACTTCCTTGAAGATGACCCTTTTTCTTCCAGCCATAATACTTTAAGATTTCCAGAGAAAAGGCAGATTCTCTATACATTTGAACAACTCCTGATGCTGAAGCAGTTCAAATGAGAAAAATTTCAAATGTCTCATTGAATCATTTTGCCATTTCTCTCATTGCTTCATGATGATAAATAATCCTGGTTCATTTGAATTTTATTTTTTCAAACAGGGCTTGTTTTTATTTTTTTTTATAAAGTCTGATGATAGATTACTGTCATGCATGGTACTTCTAGAGGTTCAGTGATGTAATTTGTGTCTTTCTGAGTGGGAATGTTGCATGTTTATCAACAATTTAGGTAATAATATAAGGCTTTTTTTTTTTTTTTTTTTTTTTTCTGTTTTCTGAATATTTCTAACTGAGGGTTCCTCTGGAACTTTTGGCATGTGTTTTGTTTACCTTCATGCTACTGGGAAAGCATTTTCAAATAGTATCTTCTCTGCTTTGCATGATTTTTACTAGAGTTTTTTTGTTGTTGTTTTGTTTTTGTTTTTGTTTTTTTTCCCTGTTTTGGTTGTTTTATGTATGTATGTATGTATGTATGTATTTATTTATTTACTTACTTACTTATTTATAACTCTTTTACCTCTGAGAAGCCTTTTGCTTTGATAAGAATTGTCTGTCCTTTTGTAGAGAATTACATTCATGGGAACAAAAGCAGTATAACTGAAAAGCTAAACATTGGTATTTTTACTATGATCATAGAATCATAGAATCATAGAATCATAGAATCATAGAATCAAAGAACAGCTTGGGTTGAAAAGGACCACAATGATCATCTAGTTTCAACCCCCCTACTATGTGCAGAGTCACCAACCACTAGACCAGGCTGCCCAGAGCCACATCCAGCCTGGCCTTGAATGTTTCCAGGGATGGGGCATCCACAAGTTGCTGAGGATGCACTCGATGCCATTGTCTGTGTCACTGATTAAGGTGTTGAAGAGCATCGGTCCCAAGACTGACTTCTGAGGGACACCATTTGTGACTGACCTCCACCCTGACACAGAACCATTAATCACAACACTTTGGTTGCATCTAGTCCATCAAACAGTTCATCCTTAAAATCCACACCTCTCCAATTTAGAGAGAGGATTGTGGTGAGGGACCACGTCAAAGGCTTTGCAGAAGTCCAGGTAGATGACATCCACCATCCTTCCTCCATCCACCAAAGCCATCACTCCATCATAGAAGGCCTCCAGATTGATCAGGCAAGTTCTGCCCTTGGTGAAGCCATGCTGGCTGTCTTGAATCACTTTTTTATCTTGCGTGTGCCTTAACACAACTTCTAGGAGGATTTGCTCCATGATCTTCCCAGACACAGAGGTGAAGCTCACAGGTCTGTACTTCCCTGGGCCTTCCTTTCTCCCTTTCTTAAAAATGGGAGTAATGTTATCCTTTTCCCGGTCACTGGGGACTTCACTAGACAACAGTGACTTTTCAAATATGATGGGGAGCAGCTCAGCAACCACATCAGCCATCTCGTTCAGAATCCTAGGATGGATATCAACCGGCCCCATAGTCTTATATACTTCCAGTTTCATGAGGAGGACTCAGACTTGTTCCACCATTACAGTGGGATAGAAACCACTCCCCATACCGTCACCTAGAGGCTCATGGTCCTTGCAGACACAAGAAGCCTGACCAGCCGTGAAGACTGAGGCAAAGCACTCATTGAATACCTCAGTTTTTTCTATGTCTGAGTAAGCCAGCTCCCCATTACCTTTCATCAGAGGGGGAACACTCTCCTTGGCCTGTCTCCTCCTGCCTATGTATCTGTAGAATTCCTTCTTGGTATCTTTCACATACCTCTCGAAGTTCAGCTCCATCTGCCTTAGCTTTCCTAATTCTATCTCTGCAGGCACGGACAACAGCCTTGTATTCCTCCCGGGCTACACAACCCTGCTTCCACTTTCTGTACATTCCCTTCTTTTCTCTCAGATTAAGCTGCAGGTCCTTGCATAGCAACGATGGTCACCTACCTCCCCTGCTCAACTTTTTCTGCTGGGAGATGGAGAGCTGTTACGCTCTCAGAAAGGTGTCCTTTAAGAGCTGCCAGCTCTGTTCAGTGTGCATGCCCTTAAGGACAGTTTCGCAGGGGATCCCACCCAGCAGTTCCTTGACCAGCCAGAAGTTTGCGCTCCTAAAGCAAACTCTCCTAGCTCTGCTTTTTGTCAAGCATTCATTCTTCTAGATCATGAACTCCAACAAGACATAGTAACTGCATGAGAGATGCCTCCGATCTTAACCTCTCTAATGCTCTCCTCTGCATTAGTGAGAACCAGGTCCAGTAAGGCTTCATCTCAGGTTGGTCCCTCTGTTACCTGGACCAGGAAGTTGTCCTCAAGAGACTCCAGGAATCTCTTGGATTGTCTGCCACTCACCATGCAACTATCCCAACAGATATGTAGGTAGTTGAAATCCCCTGGACAAGTGTCCCACGAGCATGACACCTCCTGCAGATGAAGCAGGAAGGCCTTGTCAACGGGCTTCTCCTGATTATGTGATCCTCCTGATCCTCCTGATCCCCCATCATCCTCTTGATAACATATTGTTTAATTTTGAGAGAAAAATCAGGGAAATCTTCCATTACTTACATGAATAAGAGGCAATTTTTTATTTGGGTGACTATTATTTACTCCAAATGATAAGAGAGTCACATGCCTGGGAATTTTTAATGTTAAAACAATGTAATTCTTAAAATGAAATTTCTGTAATAGATTGCTCACAGTTCAAGAAAAGCATGAAACCTTTTTTTTTTTTTTCCCTTTGTGTCTTATTGCTGCAGTGGTGGGGAAATCCCTATCACTACCGAATGATTCAGAGACTTATCAGAGCCTACCTGGGCTGATTCTTCAAGTTGATATCACAAAAATTCATTCCTCCAGAGGATCCAAACGAATATAATAACCCCTGAATTGTAAAGGTGCACATTCCCTTTTTATTACCTGAGAAATTTCCTGTAGCTACCTACACAGCATGGTAGCAATGTGTCATAATAATAGAAATGTACTACTTTATTTGTCATCTTAGGGCAGTGTAGGATAACAAACAGGAAGTCATCATCTGCATCATATGGTTAAAAGATCTCTTGGTGGGAACTGGGTGAGCAAACTTCTCCTCATAGGAAGGTCAGAGCAAGTCTGAGACTACCTCATGAGAATGAATGTGTATAATTCAATGGAGCCAGACAAAATACATCCCAGGATTCTGAAGGAACTGGCTGATGTCACTGTCTGAGCCACTCTCCATCATATTTCAAAAGTCTTGTTTGTCTTGGGGCTGCTACTCTTTGTCATAGATGACATAAAAGATGGGATCAAGGGCACTCTCAGCAAGTTTGTGGATGACACCAAGCTGAGTCAGCTGGTGCAGTTGATATGTCAGAGGGAAAGGATACCATCCAGAGGGACCATGATAAAGTTGAAAGGTGGGCCCATGTGAACCTTATGAGGTTCAACAAAGTGCAAGGTTGCTCTTGAGTTAGGGTAATCACAGACATGTACACAGACTGAGAGAATTCACTGACAGCAGAATTGCTGAGAAGGACTTCAGGGTCCTGATAGATGAAGACTTAATATGAGCCAGCAGTGTGCACTTGAAGATTGTAAGACTGAAAGTATCCTGGGCTGCATCAGAATAGAGATGTCCAGCAGAGTAAGGAAATTGATTGTCCATCTCTGCCCTCATGTGGTCCCAGATGCAGTACTATGTCCAGGCCTGGGAACCCCAACACAGGAAAAATGAGTAGCTTTTGGAGAGGGTCCAGAGGAGGGTCACAAAGATGATCCAGATCATCTTGATCATCCAGTTCATAGGAAAGGAGCACCTTTCCTATGAGGATAGGCTGAAGGAACTGGGCTTGTTCAACATGTGAAAGAGAAGGCTGTGAGGAAACCTCATTGTGGCCTTCCATTATTTAAAATAAATTTATAAACATGAGGAAAATCAACTTTTTACATACGTAGATAGTAATAGGACAAGGGAGAATGGTTTTAAACCCAGGGAAGATTTAAACTAGATGTCAGGGAAGCTTTTTACTGAGATGCTGGAACAGGTTTCCCAGAGTGGTTGTGAATATCCTGTCACCTGGAAGTGTTCAAGATCAGGCTGGATGGGGTTCTGGGCCACCTGATCTATTGCCTGATCTAGGGTTGTCACCCCTGCCCATAGCGATGGGTCTAGAATTAGATGATCCTTGAGATCCCTTCCAATCCAAATCATTCTATGATTCTCTCAGCTGCCAGAAGCAGAAAATTTTACATCAGTCCTATATGTAAGCCAGGATCTGAGCCCAACTGTTCAGGGTATATGCAAAGCACACAGGTACTAAGTTTGGTTCTTTTCTATATGGTTTACAACAGTGGGTTAAGACTTGCTCTATTCAAACATACTCTCCTTATCTCTATTACACAAAAACAAGTGACAACATTCTAAGACCTCTAATTCCTGTTCTGCTAGGAACCCTACAAATGCTTAATTTCTGGAAATAATTGCAGACTTCCAACTTCCTGTACTGTTTGCAATTACAATTCTTGTCTAAAAATTCCTCTCATGAAAAGGGAAAGTGGAGCTGCCAGGCAGTTAAGTCAAAATATTCAATAATTTAGAAAGACTTTAGAGGCCTCTACCAGGACTGTTCCCTGTCTCTCTGCACCCACTGTCTTCTACAGAAGTAATTGTGTGAGAAAAAAATGTGTGAGCTACCATGATTAGTAATTTCTGCTTTCTTCTCTGAAACGTGAAACAAACTCTTCGTTATGTTTTTGTTCAGTTTCTCACAAAGACAAAATGTTCATACTTTGTTAAGTGACAAGAGCACACTTTTATGCAGTATCAGTATGCATATCAGATGATGTTTTCCTGCTGGCATACTTTGATCATTAAATATCCTTCAGTATCTGTGTTTTATACAGCTCCTAAGATATGATATAGTTCAGTCGCCCCAGGTTTTGTTTTTGTTTGTTTGTTTGCTTTTCCCAATGTGTTATTTTCTGGGAACAGAAAGTTCTTTTTTCTCTAGGACTGATTAGCAAGCATTGTTGGTAAATGGTGTTATGACCTAAGCTGACACTCCCTGCAGGAAATCATTGGAAAAGACTAACTACCACAGAGGACACATGGTCTGGGGAGCAAGCAGTCACAGAATCACAGAATCACCAAATCACCAAGGTTGGAAAAGATCTACAAGATCATCCAGTCCAACCATCCACCTATCACCCAAATAGTTTTCACTAAACTATATTCCTCAACACAAAATCCAAACATTCCTTGAACACCTCCAGGGTAGGTGACTCCACCACCTCCCTGAGCAGCCCATTCCAGTGCCTGAACACTCTTTCAGAGATGTAGTATTTCCTAACATCCAGCCTAAATCTCCCCTGGCGCAGCTTGAAGCCATTCCCTCTAGTTCTATCACTAGTTACAGGAGAGAAGAGGCCGACCCCCAGTTTACTACAACCCCCCTTCAGGAAGTTGTGGAGTGCGATGAGGTCTCCCCTGAGCCTCCTCTTCTCCAGACTAAACAATCCCAGCTCCCTCAGCTGCTCCTCATAAGCCTTGTGCTCCAGACCCCTCACCAGTTTTGTTGCCCTTCTCTGGACACGCTCAAGGGCCTCAATGTCATTCCTGTAGTGAGGGGCCCAAAACTGAACACAGTACTCGAGGTGCGGCCCCACCAGTGCTGAGTATGGGGAGACAATCAATTCCTTGTTCCTGCTGGCAACAGTTTTTCTAATGCAAGCCAGGATGCCATTGGACTTCTTGGCCACCTGGGCACAATGCTAGCTCATGTTCAGCCAAGCGTCAATCAATACCCCCTGGTCCATTTCCTTTACACAGTCTTCCAGCCACTCCCACCAAGCCTGCAGCGTTTCCTAGAGTGGTTGTGGCCAAGGTGCAGGACAAGGCATTTGGTCCTGTTGAACCTTATCCCATTGGCTTCAGCCCAGCTATCCAGCTTGTCCAGATCCCTGTGTAGGGCCTCACTACCCCCAGGCAGATCAACACTTCCAGCCAACTTGGTGTTATCTGCAAACTTACTGAGGGTGCACTCAGTGTCCTCATCCAGATCATCAATAAAGGTATTGAAGAGGACAGGCCCCAGCACCAACCCGTGGGGAACACCTCTTGTGACCGCTCTCCAGCTGGAAGTAGATCCATTGACTACCACACTCTGGGCCCGGCCTTCCAGCCAGTTCCTTATACAGCCAAGAGTGTACCTGTCCGAGCCACGGGCTACCAGTTTCTCCAGGGGAATACTGTGGAAGACAGTGTCAAAGGCTTTGCTGAAGTCTAGGTAGACTACATCAACAGCCTTTCCCTCGTCTACCAGATGGGTCACTAGATCATAGAAGGAGTCATGCTATATCACACTGAAATAACTTAATGAGACCAGAAGAACCAGGAACTCATTTTTTCCCCTTCTGCAATTTCTTGTAAAGATTCTGTAATAGAAAGCTGTGAAAAAGCAATGAAGAGCAGGGAGTTTAGGATATTTTTATTATTATTATTATTATTATTATTATTATTATTATTATTATTATTATGAAACTGTTCTAACTTTGTACAAAACAGATACATGGTTTTCACTGTTGGGCTGAAAGCTGTGTCAGCATTTGTACTTTTCAGTAACCCTGACCATGACTTTATTGAGGAAAGACACTGTAAGAGTCTTGTGGTGGCAATCATGCAGAGAGACTGCAGGCAAACTTCTGGACTTGCTCCAGTCATTACACATTTGGAAAGAGCTTCACAAAAAGGTATTTTTTGCATGAATAGTCCAGAGGAATAGGTTTCTGGACCAACTGGTGTGTAGTTAATTTTAAAAAATCAGTTTACCATAACAATTATTTTATGGACTGTAGAGCAGATCTCATTAAAGTAAGAAGTAAATCATAAATTAAAGGAGAATGAAACACATTAATGTCTAATATTGCCACTTCTTAACAGGAACATTACAAATAATAATGAGGACAGTGCTTGTCTTTCTAGAAGGATGTAGTAAATATGGTAAAAATGGAAATGTATTTTTATGCATAATATTTTAATTATATTTCCTCTGTACACTTTCACTATGTATTATATAGCTTCTTCTTCTGTACTCAAAGACCCCTGGATTTTCATCCTAATTATTCTGTTCTGTTATTATTATTATTATTATTATTATTTGCTATCCCATTACTTTTTTTCTCTCTTTTTTTATTTTCTTTCTTTTTTAATATTTGTTTGTTTGTTTGTTTGTTTATTTAGAGTTACACAGATTTGCCTTTGCTAAAGTGTGGAGCATTTTATTATTATTACTATCTTATCTACTTTATATTTTTTCTATTTTAGTTTGTTTTTTTCTGTAAATCTCAAAATATTTGAGTTTATCTAAATGTGTATTAGAAGTAAATGTGTATGTATGTTGGTATGTTCATGAATTCTTTCAGCTAATTGGATAAGAAGGCAATAAATGATCACCTCCACAACAGAGACACTTCTCTGAAATGAATCTGGTTTCTTTTCTCCAGGAAGCTCATAAAAGGGATCTAGTGTCCAGAAATGCTACAATAGTCTAGGTCTTAAAAATGTAGCATGTACTGTAACAGCACAATAAGTCACTACCTGAAAGGAGTTGATGAGGATTGGCTTCTTCTCTGAGGTATGTAGTCATAGAATGAGAGGTAATAGCCTCAAGTTGTGCCAAGGGAGGTTCAAGTTGCATATTAGGAAAACTTTCTGCTCAGAAGGAGTGTGAGCTATTAGAACAGGTTGCTCAGGGAGGTAGTGATGTCACCATCTCTGCAGGTTTTCTAGAAAAGGGTAAATGTGGCACTGAGGGACATGGTTTGTTGGACATGGTGGTGATGGGCCGTCGGTTGGACTAAGTGACCTTAGTGATCTTTTCCATTCTTAATTATTTTATGATTCTATTTTTCTACATATGGAAGACCAAAGACCACCTGTATCTATTTCAATTTTTTTATGTGCAATTTATACATTTATATTTAAATTAATCAGTTAAGCAATTAATACATTTATATTGAACATTTATATTCAATGTCCAATAACTGAATTGTTGTGATTTAGTTTTACATCATTCTACAGATTTTACTACATTTACGATGCTGATTATTTGAAATACTAAGAAAAGACATGTTCCCTTGTTTTTGAGTGCTAAATTAATTTAATACTTATTAAAAGAAAAAGTTCATTTCTGCATATATATCGCATATGAAAGCCAGAATTCATTCTGGTCCTTCAGTATTCTTTTTTATTTTTTTGTTTACTTTTCTTTTCCCCCTTTCAACTACGGCAGTATTAAAGAGCAACAGTTCTAGTCACCAGAATTTTTCCCACTGCCTTCAGTGAAATCCTATTTATATCTGAGCAGAGTACTTTTGAAAATCTCATCAACTGTTAAGCAGTTCTGAAAAACAGCACCACAGGGGTGCCTATAATTTTTTTGCTGTCCAAAAGAGAGAAAACTCTTCTCACCCTTTTTAATAATTGTAATAATAGCTATTTCTTTCAGACATATTTTATTAATCTTGGATTTCTGTGCAGAGGGGATTGATGTCATAATTTGCACTAACTTATGAGAGATAGAAGCAAAGTAATGAGAAGTGACTAGTTAACCTCACCATTTGTGCAGGTTTTGAACACTGATCTGTGGCCCAAGATGATTTAGCAGAAGAATGATGCTTAACCAATTGAATTACAGTTTGGGGAAATCATCATAAAACATACTTGAAATGAGATAAAATGATATCTTGGATTGGTGTCAGTTAAGCGAATTCTGTAATTAGAATAAAAATAGGATTGCCATTCTCCTGAGTTCAGGCTACCCTCAGTAACTAAAGGCTACTCCACTCTGCCCTAACTCCTACTGAACCTTGCAATAGTGGATTAGGTGAATAATTCTGACGCCTCATATTCTAGCGTGATAACTAGGACCAAAAGGGTTGAAACAAATATGTTTAGCTTTCACTTGATTGCATGTGTATTCAGTGAGCTTTGGATTTGCTTATGTCCAAAAACTTATTAAAAATCCAAAATCAGAAAATAAAATAATGCTTAACTTCATATGAAAGAAGTTTTCACAGGTTTCATTGCTAGATTGAGAACAGTGTTAGCATTACTGTGTTGTAGTGACTGCATTTAACTTTGTTGAGAATGGAAACTGTAAAACCATGTTGTTTTTTTTCTAGTCTTCAGTGTATTTGTATTGCCACCTGTAGGTGTTAGAAGATTATCCTATATGTATAGATCAGAATGACTTAAAGACTCGAGTTCAGATTTCTGTGTATTTGTTACTGAGACTAAGTGCTGGAGCTTCCATTATTGTCAGAAGACCTTAAAAAGAAATTCAGCTTAATTGAATTACCTACATATAGGCTCACGTCACTGATTTGAGACTTCATAAGAAAATCATACCTATGTGCATGAGCCTGTGCATAAGACATGGCTCTTATAAGTGCCTTTCAGCCCTCTGAAATAATAGTAGATTATAGAGAGAGTATTCTTACACCAACTCAAATAGCCATAGATAGAAATACGTGGGCAGTTGAACTTATTTGATCACTGAGCACAATGGAAGCTATCCTTCCAATATACAGACATTTAGATACCTGCATTAAGGTTTCTTAAGTAAAAACAGAATTCTCTTATAGCAATTATATGACTTTGCAGAAACCAGATTGATGTAGAAAGTCAACTAATAAGTCATATTTAATTATTTTCTTTACCAGAAAGCAAAAATAAAAATGTAAAAAAAGAATAAATCTAGCAAATCTAATCTAACTAGCTTATCTGAAAAGAATGAAGACCAGAATTCACATAGGAATTGAGCCAATGAGCTCTCACATAATCCATTACCAAGATATGAGCAGATAACATTGTTCTTGTTGCCTTATGCAGCCTACCATGATTTTCAGTGCCAATTCCAGAGTATGAGTGAATTCTGGATTGTATGCTATACTTGTAATTTCTTTGGAGACTCCTTAGATAACATAAATTATTTCAAAAGACAGTAGTTGTATTCTGTGTTAACTAACTCAAGGCCTTAATATTCTGGCTGTGAGAAGAAATGAGTAATATAGATGACTGAATTTCTAAAGAAATAATACTAGGACCAACAAGAAAAAAAGTAAGTCTGTAGCAATAAGCAGAAGTATTCACTTTTCTAGACTCTTGACAGGAAATGTTATAAAGAGAGTTAAAATCAAATAATTTAGAGAGGATGATAATGTCCACGGGAAATCTGCCTGATCAAAGGGCAATATACAAACTTCAGCAAACTGATTAGTTTGGTATGTAACTGATTAATGGTATATAAGTGCAATCATGTTCATGCCATAACATGTATATCATTCGACATTTTTAGAGAAGCAAAGAAAAAAACATCCAGAAATAAACATTTGACTAGAATACTTTGCTGTAGAATTAATTTAATCTATCCTTAAATATCTTTAGCCTTATCTGAGTTAGTAACTTCAATCATACATTATTGTCAGTGCAGAGGAAGAGACATTTCACAAAGTCCATAAGCCAAACTCTTTTAGACATCTATATTAAGATGAGATGAATATTACTTTATAACTTTTTCTTCTTCACTGAGTAAACACACAAGTCTCTTCTGCTTAATTCCAAGAGAATTATCAGTTGACAACGTTGTCATTTGATACCCTTCATACCGCATATTTTTCATCTGTACAATCCTTTAAAATCCCTTAAATCTCAGATTTATCTTTTCAATATGTAGGAAAGAATCCTTGAAAAAAATGTGGCACTGTAAGCTAATTGACATGAGCATCCTGAGCATTCCTAGATTCATATATTCATTCTCTTAGATGTGATTGCATCAGTGACAATATATGTAAGTCTCAATGACAACTGAACTCTTCAAACTGAGTAAGGCAGAAATGATAAAAATAAGAATAATGTGTTCATTTTAGTCTTTAGTAAAGAAAAGTTACTGATTAGTGAAGTCAAGGAAAGGAAAACTTGCAAGTACACTTCAGACATTTGCAAGTTTTCTCTTTTATCATTTTGTACTATTGTGAAAAACAATTGTTATTATTGCTTAGTAAGAAGTGAGAGAATGTGTCTCAAACAAACAAAAAGTACTTGAAATTCTCTATAGGGACAGTGGCCAGGAAAACAATTAATTTTATCACCATCCATTTTTTACTATAGTGATAAAATAGCAAAGACTGTTTAGCAGATAGATAAATGTACATACAGTGTGAAATGTGAAACTGCTTTTGTGCCATTGTTAGCTCGCAAGGTTCAGAAAGGAAAGGTAAATTACTATCAGGTTGGTGTTTGTCTAACATAAATAGATCCAAAGTAATTTGATTCTTAAACTCCTTACAAACCTATTTGGAGTCTGACCTGATATTTTAATATTATGGTATTTTAACTTGAAAAATATTGCAAAAATCATAAATATTGATTCTTTTTGTTCTTGTTTTATCTAGACAGCTAAAATCTCTAAAGAAGAAAAGACTATATGGTTTGAAAGCTGAATGAAAAGACAGATAAACAGCAAAATATGAGCTTAGTTATACATATAATGCTAGATGATTAAATACTCCTAATAAAGATACGTAGGCATAGACTGTTTTGTTATGCTGGATACAGAAAACACAATTGCCACTTTAAAATTATGTGCTTCATTCCTTCAGTATTATTCCTTTAGCACAGATTATTCTGAATGAATGTTAGCACATGTTCAATGTCAGAAAGTGTCCAAATACTGTTGTCTATTTGTTTTCCTGAAAAGAAGAGAAAAGCTTATAATCCATATGGTAAAGGGTGAACAGATTACAGATAGCACTGTAGCATGCCTCTTGAGCATTCATTTATTTAAGATGCAAGAAACAAATTAAGCTGAACTTTCTTTCTCAGTGTTGATTGTGTATTTTGTCCTCTGCTAGGGGCAGAAGTACTGTTGTGTGATGCTGTCACTTCCTTAACAGTTGTAACTTGGCACTGTGGCTATTGTCCCTTCAGCAGGGATCGCTCAATTTGGTGGAAGATTAGAAGGCACCGCCTGAGCCTGGCGTATTTATAAACTAACATATGTTGCTGCAATACTCAGTCTTGATTGTCCAGGGCACTAGGATGAAAACAACTTGTCTAGTGCACGCCTACATCTATAGGTTTGTTTGTTCATTTATGTTTTTATTTTAAGCATACTTTTAAGTTCATCTTGATTAATTTATCTTGCTTTGTAAAATCCTTTTTCTTATTTTAATTAAATATAATGCTTTTTTATTGCTGTTAATATTATCATAGTTCCATCCTTTGCAGTCTGACGTGCTAAGCCACAAAGTAATTTTTTTACCTTTCTTAACACTTCAGGATGTAATTTTCAGAAGTACAAAGAAATTAATTATATTTAGATTCTGAACTGGCACTTAGTAAGAACACATATTTACAATAGTCTTTCAGTTTCACGGAATCACTACGATTGTGAGGCTCCTCTAGTTCAACCCCACTACTAAAGCAGGTTCCCTGCAGTAGGTCACACAGGAAAGTGTCCAAGTGGGTTTTGAGTATCTCTAGGGAAAGAGACTCCACAAACTCTCTGGTCAGCTTGTTCAAGTGCTCTGCCACTGCATAGAACAAGTTAAAGTACATTCTGTGACACTCTAAATAAGAGACATTACTTATTCTTAGTAATGGATATTTGTACCTATAAAAATCAGGTCAGGAGCAAATTGAAAGATTGAGTCTTTTGTATTAGATTTTGCTCTTGTGTCAAAAATCACAAGGGTACTTGTTAGATGTGATTTCATGATGAAAATATGATAGTAGAGAAAAGTATATCACTGTACTTTTGTCTTATTATCACGTTCCTCATTGAAAGTTCATTACTATATCCAGAAAGTCATAATCCATGTATGTATCACTGCTGAGATCTTCAACTTTACATCAAATTGCATTGCCCAATATATTGTAGTAAGCAGTAAGAAAACTACATACCCCTTTTCACTTTTGCTATGAAAAAGGAAGGCTTGTTAGAAGTACAGACTATATTTTACATTGTAAAATTGCTTTTTGCATAATATTACTATTTCTAAATGCAAATGCAAAAGATACATCCATGCACCCCTTACAGCTGACTGACATTTGTTTGTTTGTTCATTTGTTTGTCATTTATAAATAGAAAAGGAAAAAATACATTTCTATTCAAAGGAATACATTTCAACATAATAAAACAAATGCTGCAGTGTGATCCCTTTCAGGCATACAGCTTGGGAAAGCAACTGCAAGCTTCTTCTTACTTCACTGCTATGCTTTATTGCTGAAGTAAAACACTT
The DNA here is from genome assembly GCA_035772895.1 of Perdix hodgsoniae. Classification (NCBI taxonomy): domain Eukaryota; kingdom Metazoa; phylum Chordata; class Aves; order Galliformes; family Phasianidae; genus Perdix; species Perdix hodgsoniae. The sequence goes on from JAPSGF010000052.1 coordinate 1,717,860, forward strand.
CAGGGAGGTATTAAATATGCATGCTATTCTTTTTTTTCTAATTTTAGTGTGAAAATTACCCTCAGAACTGTGTTTATACAGTATGCAAAATAGAGCAGATCTGTGGCAGAGTTAAGAAACCCATGAGGAGGTATCAAAGTTTATGCATCTTACTTCAAATTAAATCTCTGTATCAGCAGGGCGTTTTATAGAGGCAAAGAGATGGGCTGAGAAATGTGTTAGGTGCCTTGTGCTTAGTTGTCATTTTTACCCTTTGCTTTTTAAAACTGAGGAGACCAGTTAGAACTGTTCATGATAAGCTCTAAAATTCTATTTGCTGACTATTTTTATGGTTCTGTGAGTTTGACTTGGAATAATTTTAAGTATCTGCATTAACAACAACAAAAAAGTGTGTAATACACAACCTCCTCTTGTGAGATTTTATTTTTTTGTTTTGGGACTATAGGACTGAATCTGAAGTCCAGTTCTACGAGCTTAAATTTCTCTGGGACATGGTATTTTTTTCCATTTTCTGTTTTTTTGTTTGTTTGTTTGTTTGTTTTAATTAAACAACAACAACAATTGTTTAAATTCCTTTTCTAAATGATGTATCGGTTCTTCTTTTGAAGAAGGAAGTTAAAAGTAATGTTTTCCTAGGGAAGAAAAAGAAGAAATCTTAAAATGGTACTTAATTAATGATTTTATTCAGCAAGGCATGTAAGCACCTGCTTCAAATTGATTACTTAATTTGAGTCCCATCAAGATCAGTGGGAGGTAAGCAACTCCTTATAGTGAAAAAAATGACTAATACATTTAGAAATGTCTACAAGTATGTATTTGGGGGAATTAAATATCCATTTGATCATTCACTGACACTGCAATACTGTGTTCAATTTGGAGCCAATGTACTTCTTGAAATACAGATCCAGTAACTTGTTAAGTACATTTAAAAAGGTAGTAGGATACCAATGATATACACATATATTTTTCGAGTCGAGTGTAACCATGAGAAAATAGGTATTTCATTGCTCATCTAAGTACATTGAGTAATTTCTTTTTATGCTAAAATGTGACAGGAAATAACTTCTTGAACTAAAGAGTTGCAGAATGAGGCTGAGGATTTTGGTAACATCTGTATACATAAAAGCTAATGCTCTTCTCTCTTGAAGGCCTGATCTAAATTTCATTTAAATCTTTCCACTGACTTCAGTCAACATAGAAGCCTCCTTTTACAAGTTTCCCATAGGTGATGCTGCTGGGAGGCTCAGCATGAATTGTACATGACCAAAACCCAGGGGGAAAAAAAAAAAAAAAAAAAAAAAAAAAGAGTATTGGGCAACAGAGTTCTGAGAGTGATCAATCAAATTTTCTGTTTTTATTATCAACATACAGTCTTTCACAAGTCAAGGTTATACACTTAGAAATAAATGTCTGCTAACAAAAATCCATTAACAACAAATCCATTTGAAAAAAAAACAACCTGTTTTTCTTAGGTCTCTTTATGATATATCACATGAAGTTTGAATGTGTGAGATAGAGGTGGTATGAAACAGTTTAATCAGATTTGTCAGTACAATACAACTGCATTAGTAATAGAAATATAACATATTTTTAAGCATATCTGTCACAATCCACTGCTGTCATAGAACTCCCCATGTCTTATATCTTCTGCAAGATCTGGTTAGTCTGTACCCTGCTGTTCTTGATTATTTTCCAGGTTCTGTTTCTCTTCAGTTCTGTTTAGTCTTCTGCTGGGATCCCCAGGTTTTGGCAACCATTCCAGAACTGTCTTTATCAATCTGTCATCTTTTCTTCTGGTGAAACTCCTTTACATTGCGCTTGCTGCTCTGGATCTTCTCATATGTTATTCTCATATGTCCAATCTCTTGATTTTATTCCTTAATTATCAATTTAACTCTTATCAATGCACTTTTTTTTTTTCTTTCTCCCCCCCCCC
>JAPSGF010000052.1:1719895-1731007 GCA_035772895.1 Perdix hodgsoniae
CCCCCCCCCCCCCCCCAAGCAATTTATTTATTTATTTTCTTTCACATGTGGAAATAATATCTCAGTTGATAAATACAAATAAGCCTGCAATAACTTGTATGCTCTTTCCTTTCCTTTCCTTTCCTTTCCTTTCCTTTCCTTTCCTTTCCTTTCCTTTCCTTTCCTTTCCTTTCCTTTCCTTTCCTTTCCTTTCCTTTCCTTTCCTTTCCTTTCCTTTCCTTTCCTTTCCTTTCCTTTCCTTTCCTTTCCCTTTCTTTTCCAAAAAAACCCTTATATTTTCCTTGTCAAAGAAGTATTAACATCTGGAAGGATAAGAAGCCCTCTTTTGGAATTAATCACTTGGAAAATAGATAGGCTATTCATATATTTTGAATTATACGCAGGGATGACAAAAGGAAGAAACAACCTAATAAAGTCTTTTTCATGAATTGATTGGTTATTTTAATTTTCAATAAGAAATAAATGTTCTGAGCATCTCAGAAGTCAGTGTTACTATAGTAGTACTCCTGTCAGTTGTAGTGATTTTCTCCACCTTGGTGTATTTCTTTTATTAACTTCTAAAATGTTCAGAATGCAAGGCTTCCTTTTTCTGAGAATAGTTGAGTTGCTGAAGGATACAAGTGTTAGAAATCAAGTATGATTCAGAAATTGTTCTTCATAGGTCTGAAGTTCATCCCTCTCTGTTTATAAGCAAACACAAATATTTTCAGGAGATAATGTGCTTATGTGCTTAATACTTTAACTTGATCAAAACCTCATTGGAAAATCTTTGTCCAGTGGTTTAAAAACCATCTCACAGAGTTACTTTAATCATACAGTAATAATGTTCAAGTTTTGATGCACTTCTGTCCAGCTCTTTATGAGAAATACATTGATTAATTGAAGAGAGTGAAGAAACAGAAGTGGTCAGAGGATTAAGATTATTGACTTAAGACAAGAAGAAATTAAAAGAATGTGAGTGTTCACAGATTTGCTAAGAACGAGCAAATGACTATCCTTCAAAGGTGTACATACTTTAGACAGAAAGTATCGCAGAAAAAAAAAAGCAGAAGTAGTAGGAAAACAAAATAATGAAAATAAAGCAGTCAAAGTTGGGATGAAGATTAGAAATTTCCTAATTTTCCTTAAATTTCTCATCTATTTGACTTGAATTACGGTGGGAAAAGTCTCTGTGAGATGGACTATTAGAACTGGAGAAAGCAGAATACATGGAATGACTATGCCAGATAATATAAGCAGGAAAACACACAAACAAACAAACAAACAATAAAAAAAAACTACTCAAAAAAAAAAATCACTTCCAATCTCTTATTTGATACTGATACTAGAGATGGAGAAGGAACGTGCATGTTAAGGTTGAATCAAGTAAAAAGTACAGTGTACTTGGTTTGACTTGACATTACAAATAAGAAGACGGGATTGTTCACATCATGGCATTCAATATACAAAAACCCCTGTTAACTGGAATTTAGTCACATATAACACTCCTTAGTGCCACATAGTGACTCAGTCTGCCTTCCTTTCAGAACTGTTTTACCCTAAAAGTCATTAGTTGCTTTTCTTCTTAGCTTGAATGCTCACTTGCCAATGACAGTTAATTTGTCATGCCTGCTCAGAAGTGCCTCTTAGAAGAAACAGGTACTTCACTTCAGTTTAGAGCTTAGATGTCACTCATATGCATGATCTAAGTGCACCGAGAAACCCCAAAACATAAATGTGATTTGCCACTGCCAAGTTTGTGCATAAATGTCTTGTCTCATTTGATAGCTGTGATGTAGCTTAAGCATAAAGTAAGAATTTGTAAGCTTGTTTTTATGACCCTGTCAGACTGGAAGACTTTGAACATGCATCTTGTAGGACACTGCTGTGACAGTCTTTGCAGTATCCTCAGTAGAAGAGCCTGTGTTTTTGAGGCTAGATCATTGTGAAGCCATGGAAGACAGTGTAATGAAGTTAGAAACAACACAGACTAATTTTATACAGCAGTTAAGGCTCATATGTAGGGATTTGGAATAAGTGTAGAGAGATTATGAGATAGGTGTTAAGCTCTGATGTTATTTCCAACTTCTTATTTTTTATTATTTTTTTTAATACAGAAGTATCAATGCTTCATAAATCTTATCCTCTGGAAGAGATGAGAAATCTGTTTGACTTAGGCAAACATGCTGGATTTTCCTAGTATTTTCTACTGGTTCTTATCCAGAAATTAAAATCAGAATCTTCCCCGATTCTATAGGGAATATGAACACTCTGCTTCTATCAGATATGTTAGGTCTTATTACAATTCTGTTTAAATCATTTATACAAAGTAGAATCTCTATAATCTACATGCAGTGGTATTTCATTAATTATAGACACTCAGGTATAGAAACATGCATAAATATTCATTTATAGAATCATAGAATCATAGAATCACCAAGGTTGGAAAAGACTTACAAGGTCTTCCAGTCCAATTGTCCACCTATCACCAGTAGTTCTCACTAACCCATTTAGTAAATATGTCATAATTTGCTGAAATCTTATCCATTCAAGACTTGATCTATGAAGAAATTTTGATAAAAGTTTAGATCTGGCTTTGAGCAACGTGGTCTATAGGAAGGTGTCCCTGCTTATGGCATCTGTGTTGGAACTAGATGATTTTAAATGTCTCTTCCAACTCGACACCCTCTATGATTCTATGATGTCTTGAATATGAGAGAAAACAACATTCTTTGGAATGTTTAAGAACTGGATTGTAGAACTATATCTTCTCTAATTAGGATTTGGCCCATTTTACATCCTTTCCGAATGTTATAGGACTTAAGGTTTTGAATCTGTGGAAAATTCATTTGATGCTGACCAACTAATTCCATAAGAAAAGTTTTTTCTGTAGGTTACTGCTATTTATCAGTATATCAGTATGAGTTTCTCTCGTTGCTTGTTCCTCAAGTTCTTGTGACTTCTAACACCAGTGGTAGTCTGGCATTCCAATCTGTGTTTCTTCAATTCTTTCATAAAATACCACTCAGGAAAATGGCCAATAGTGTATTATCTAGGTTAAAAAAAGTGTCTGCTTTGCTCCAGCACCTCCACAGATACTATTTCAATCAAAACACAACTGTGTTTGACTTTACAGATTATGATCCCAAACTAGCATTGCATACAAAAACTGACTAGGCTTACAAAAACCTAGATACAAGTTCATGCATATATATTTCCAGTTTTATTACTGTTGCTTTCTTCCTGGCCTAGAACAACAGAAGACAGAGGCCAGAGTTAAAGATTTCTGTAGTACATGGGCATAAATATAATATTGAGAGACAAAAATGGAAAGCAAAAGTGAAAAGTCTTCCTGTACTGGTTTGCTATATGATGAAACGTGGTTATTTCAAATATTTGCCAAGGGCTGCTCACTTTGGAAAAAAAGACCTCTCCAAGTACTAACTCTGAAACATGAAATCCTCTAACCAGAAGTTCTTTCTCTTAAAAAGTAACAAAGTTAGACTAAGTAAAATCACATTGTGAATAGGTGTTAAATATAATACCAATCACGGATACTCTAAGTGGAAAGAATGAAGCTAATTGTTCTTGCTGATTCAGAACTCTTCTTTGCTCTTTATGGTATATAGTAGACCTAACTCTGTAATTCACAGAACATAATTCTTCTGAACTGGCATCCATCTTGTCCTTGAATTCTTTTTTATGAATCTGTCATATTAGACTAAGAATCAGAAGTTTCTCAGCAGGATGAATTATACATAAAATTTCCTAACCCATTATTGAAAACAGAGGTGAATTTCTTGAGGGAAGAGTGATATAAATAAATGAAATTATATAGTATTAATAGTGAATAAGAATTAAATATTTTAGGCAGGATATTTTGAGCAATAGTTTTGAAAGTGGTTACTTAATTTATATAATACACATGTGTGTAGGCTTTTTTAATTTAGCATTTATTACCAGGTTGCTACTATTATTTCACAAAAGCTTGTACAAAATCTAGAAGGTCATTCCACTGGCACAGTTTTGACTGGCCTCAAGCTGTTGATTATTTTGTAGATTCTGTTTAATTCTCATTTCTTTTCAAGAAAGTCATGTGTGCCTGCAGATGATGTTTAATGTTTGTTATTTCTGGATGAATGAACTTAATTATCTCTAAAAATCATTTCATCAACAGATGTCTCCTCCTTGTTCCTTTATAGAAAGTATTCTCTTCATTTCCACATCTATCTATCTATCTATCTATCTATCTAGTTTTCAGTCCTAGTGTTCCCTCTCTTCTTATATCTGATAGATTTCTCCTGCAGGGCAAAGCTCTATCTCAAAACCAAAAATGTGTAGCTGTTTAAAATCCACCACAGGGCTCTACAAACATTCCCTGGATCATGTTTGAACAGAGCCATTAGGTCTGTCCAAACGGCTTATAAACAAAACAAACAAACAGAAACCCACTTTTTTACGGCAAAGAGATAAAAAATGTTCAGTGTTCAAAACTACGAGGTATACAAAGAGGAGGTTATCCTTCTAAGGTTACAATGCCACAATTGATAGCTTTTATATTTTCTGGTAAATATTCATAACCATATGCAAAAAAAGTTTGAAACTTTAGATTTCAAAGACAAATAGAGAGTTTGCATTTCTACTTTAGAGCTTTTATACAGTCATAACTTAGAAGAGCTGATACTACAGTATTTTAATCCATTATTGTTATAGTACCTGTGAAAAAAGAAGTATATAAAACATCTATATCATAATGAAAATACTAAACTGAGACCTGGACTACTCTAATTTTGCTGTTATAATCATGTTGGAGCAAAGTGTCTGAGATGTAAAATGGATATTATGCAAGGGGAAATAGTGCAAATTTGCTAAAAAAAAAAAAAGTGTCCTTTTCGGTATATGATTTTTGTTTTCAAGAATTTAGTTAAGATATTGAGGCTATATACTTGTTGTGATAGGTGGCAGAATATTCATCAGAAACAATTACTGCCTGATTTACAGGGGCTCTGCATTCCCAAAATGTGACTTCTTTTTATACAGGTCATTTTGAAAGATGGTGCACTTAACCATAAATACAAGTACATTACGTCTTAAGAAGCAAAAATTAGCATCAAAGAACAGATACAATATTTATTTTTTTATTGTAAAATCGGTGTGACTTCATGACACTCAAAATAAAGTAGATTTTAATGATTAACTCTCTTCCTGATAGCATGATTGATTTAAAAAAATAAAATAATAAAAAAAAGTCTGAGTCAGATTTTAAATTATTTGCTAGTAAGAGGATCACTGTATATTTATTTGAGGCATTTTTCTGTGTTTACCTGTGCAGGCATTGAAAAAACGAGGTGTGACTATATGCACTGCCCCATAATGTCTCCTATTTCATTTTGTTGATCTGTGATGTCAGAGATGGATGTTGGTAGTATGGCAGTAGAGGTCAAACCTTCCCACCAATATTTCATTACATTTTGTTGCTGTGTTATACTCAGTGACGTTCATTGATGCTTGCTGAATGTTTGTGGAGACCAAAGGGCAGATGTAAGCAGACTGAGTCAGTGAGTGGTGTGTTTCAGCAGTAGATGAAAGTTGTCCACCAGGGGTCTGTCTTGGGACCAGTACTCTTTAACAGATGACAGATAACGGGATCAAGTGTACCCTCAGTAAGTTTGCTGATAGCAACAAGCTGAGTGGTGCAGTTGATATTACAAAAGGAAGAGATGTCACCCAGAAGGACCGTGATAAACTTGAAAAGTGGGCCATGTGAACCTAAGGATATTTAACAAAGCCGAATGCAAAGTGTTGCATTGAGTCAGGACACTTACAGATGTGTATACATACACAATCACTGAGAGCAGAACTGTAGAGAAGGACTCAGGAGTCTTCGTAGATGAAAAATTTAACAGGAGCCAGCAGTGTGCACTTGCAGACTGGAAGACCAACAGTATCCTGGGCTACATTAAAAAAGCTGTGGCCAGCAAAGTGAAGGAGGTGATTGTCCCTCTCTACTCTAATCCTCGTAAGATCTCATCTAAAGTATTGTATACAGATTTGGGGCCTCCAACACAGGAAAGATGTGGAGATTATATACAGGAGGGAAATAAACTTTTTGTGTATCTAGATAGTGATAGGACCAGGGAGAAGGGTTTTAAACTGAAAGAGGGAAGAATTAGATTAGATGTCAGGGGAAAATATTTCACTGAGAGGGTGGTGAGGTTTGGGAACAGGCTGCCCAGAGAGATTGTGGATGTTGATATTTCTGTCTCTAGAGGTATTCAAGACCAGATTGTATGGGGCCCTGTGCAACCTGATCTAACGCTTGAACTAGCAGTTGTCAAAACTGCCTGTGGCAGGGGGTTTGGAACTTGGTGATATTTGACGTCCCTTGCAACCCATGCCATTCTATGATTCTACAATTTTATGATTGTATGATTCTGTGATTATAATACGATTCTATGAAGATTCTATGATCTTGATAAACTGGAGGGCTAGACAACCACCAACAAAGCAAGTGCTGGATTTTACATGTGGGACAGGGCAGACTGTTGGATGAGGGGAAGGAGAGGAGAGCCGTGGAAAAGGATCTGGCTGTTCTGGTTGACAGCATATTGAATATGAATTAACAATGTGTCCTGGCAGCTGAATAAAACAACCATGCCCTGGGGTGCATCAGGCACAGAAGTGCTAGTCACTTGAGGGAAGGGTTTGTCCCACTCTGCTTCATGTTTATGCAGCCTCACTGTACAATCAAGGAAAAATAATATAATTGAAAAGTTGTATAATCAAGGGAAAATAATATAATTCAAAAGTACAATGAAAAATAGATATATAGTCAGGGTGTGAAAATAAACCAACAAAAGAGTTGGGCACAAGGGTAACAAAGAGAAAAAGGTGGACTGCTTACCCGTGCAGAGGGCTCGCTGCAAAGGGCACCAAAGGAGAGGATATCTCAGAAGAGATCCTTCCTCCCTGGCAGTCAGCACTTAAATGGGTCTGGAGAGGTGGAGCCTGGCTCCACCCCTTCCTGCAGCACAGGTGAACTGCTTTCACCTGTGCTCCCAGGGCTGACATACTGCTTGCCTCAGATAACTAATCAAAGGTTCAGGCTGTGATTTAGCAGCTCCCATACACTCACCTTGAGCATTTTGTGTAGTTTTGGGAACCACAATATAAGGACATGAAACTGTTAAACAGAGCCCTAAGGAGAGCTTCAAAGATGATAAATGGTCTGGAGGGAAAGATGTATGACAAGTGGATAAGGTTACTTGGTTTATTTGATCCAGAGAGAGGAGTCTGAGGGGAAGTTTCATGGCAGCCTTCAGCTTCTTCATGAAGGGACTGGAGAGTCAGGCACTGATCTCTCTGATGACAGCGAAGGAACCAAGGGACATTACCCATGACAGGGTAACATCATGTTGGGTGTTAGGAAAATATTTTCAGTGAGAGCATGGTCAGGCACTGGCATAGACTCCCCAAGGCAGTGGTAATGACCACGGGCTGATTGAGCTCAAGCAGTGTTTGTACAATGCTCTCAGATATACAATTTGAATTCTGGGTTATCCTCTGTGGACCTCAGTGATCCTTTTGGTCCCTTCCAACTCAGGATATGCTATGATTCTGTTATTCTATGAAATATAGGTATTATTCCAAGGAACATAAGAAGGACTAGATATTAGAAGTGTGTTATAGAAGGCTAGATGAGTCTTGCATTTATAAAAACTGGTAGCTAGAGAGTGAGGGGCTGCCTGCTTAAAAAACAAAACAAAAAACAAAAAAAAAAAGGATAAAAACCATAAGGTAATGTATTCAGTAACTTGTCTAGAAGCATCAAATATCCAATGAGAATTTAGACAAGAATTTTTCAGTTTTGAAATACTTTCTTATTTTGTTGCATAGGAAGAAATAAGAACTCCAATAAATCATTTCTGAAGATGACAAGATCTAGTTTACACTAAATTTTGTGCAACACTTTATTGGTAACTGCACTGTTAAAAATTGTGGGTTTATAGTGCTAGAAACCCAGTGGCTGTGAGATCAGTTCCTTGTTTCTATTATCTACAAAGTTTCTTATATAATTATTATAACATTCAATTTTCCTGGAGTTCAAGTAATCTCTGATTTAACCTTGTTTATCTGGGCTTTGTCGCTTTGATTTTCCTAGCACTGCTGTCTGTCCATTTCATCTAGGCATGGCAGTTATGAAAATGTCTTCAACTATTTTTTTTTATTATTATTATTTAATTTTTTTTTTAATCTTAGTTCACATATATCTCAAACTTACTTCACAAAGTTACTAGTAAATTATACTTAGAAAAAATAATTCAGAATCAAGTCCAATTGGTTTCCCTTATACCCAGATAATGTAAGTGAATATACCACACAGAGGGTAAGGCATTTGAATAGAAGAGAAAATGCTAGTGTAGTTTCCTTTAGAATGCATAGTAAAATACTTTCTTCTCTCTTTTCCTTCCTTTTCAAGCTGAACATATAAAGAGGATTGAGTTAAGGAATTTTTTCCTTACTTTTCTGTGTTACCAAGGAAGGGGAAAAAGAGGAGAAACATAATTTCCTCTGGCAGGCATATGAGATAGCAATAAAGTGAAGTAGGTTTTATACTGGTGCAGATTGTGTATTGGCTTGAAAAAACTTTGGTCCTCATTCTGACTAATTTTTTGGAATTAAGAACATTATCACAAGTTGTATAATTGAAACAATTTGTTCCAGGGTCCTTAGCCAGTAGTGTTCCAGAAACAAGACAAATTACACAGAAATTCTCCCAGTATATTTGTTAGAACAATGTAATACATGCCCAAGTGCACTGGTAGCAACAAAGCACCGATGATATTACTAAAACACTTAATTAAATTGTTGCTCATGCAGTAAATACAACATCAAACTCCCAGACTTGTCCTACTGTGGTGAGGGACATTAAAGCTACATGGTAGACAATGGAAACAAGGACATGCTTCAGGCATAAAGAAGAAACCTGAAAAAAAAATCCCAAAGAAATGAGGAAACAAAAGCAGCCCATAACACATAATGCAGTAAAAGATATTGGATCAAAAACTATTTTAATTTCCTGTTATGTAAGTGAAACTTGTAATGAAATTTTCTGCAGCAGAAATGAATGCATCAAGAATTACATAGGTTGATCCAAAACTAAGGCCTTTTATTTCCATTTAAACTATTACATTTACAATAAGTATAATAACTCTATTTCATTGAGCAATTTTTCAGCTACCACACATTGTTTTTCAACATCCACCATTAGCTGTGCATTTTAGTCACTGATGAGCAAGAACCTGCATGGCATACTCGTAAATAACTGCATCAGCAGAGGTGATCCACTGTCCCTGTTGCCACTGATGAAACACACCACACACCACCTCATCGTGTTAACATCCAATTTTTAATCTCCAAAAGCATTCAGCAAGTGCCAGTGAATGTCAGTGAACGCAATTTTTTCCACACGGAGGAATTCAATTACACACCTTTGCTTCGCATGCACTTCCATGTCAGAAGGCATTCTGTCAGACTGCCCCTCTGCTGCCATCTGTCATATGGCAACAGAATGTAATAAAATATTGACAGGAAGGTTCAGCCTCTACTACCTCACCATCAGCATCTGCCTTTGATGTCCTGGGCCAAGACAGTAACACAGGAGGCATTACTATTGGATTAGCCCTCACATGTATTTAGAAGATTATAATAATGGGAAAGAAAATGACAGCAACTAAGCTATTTTTCTTTTTTTTCTTTTTCTTTTTTTTTTTTTTTTTTCCTCAAACATCTTTCATTTCCTCATATAAGAAACAATAAGTTTGTAGTTACAAACAATTTTGTGTAATTAGGAAGATCTGGATAGCTATACTGTCTTGCCTGTTACTAAATTATTTTTTTTCTTTGTTTTGGTAGATCTATTTTCTCAGGTATGCTAAATTTGAATTTACTGCCCTTTAGAACTAAATTATAAATATAGATATAAGAGAGAGATGGGGAAAAATCCTTTGTTTATGATATTACCATGTAATTCTTCATTGTGTGAGTTGGGGTGCATAAATAAAACAAAACAACAACAACAACAACAAAACAATGAAGATGACAATGAGATTTTTACTTGAAGCTGTATTGCTCTTTGGAGGACTAAGAATGGTTTAGTGAAAGAAGTCCACTAAAAAGATGCAGTGGTTTTTTAGTGCTTTCAGCGGGTATAAATATACTGCATTGTTCCATGATGGTGATGATACAGACTGACAACATTCCTGCTCACAGCATTTAGGTATGTGTGCCTGTCTGCACTTAATTTCATAGCTAAGGTGGTCTTAGAAGACTGTCTGCCATCAGTTTGGAATTCTTCCATTCTAGTCTCCTGAAATAAATGAGAATCAGAACAAATGGCTTTGGAATTCAGATATTCTTTTTATACTTCTCTGATAGTTTAAAGTACTTGATGACATGGTAACACATCAATTCATAATTCTGTGTTTTCTGTTTTTTATCCTCCATTGTGATAGAAGTGATTTATGATTGATGAACAGCATGAATTTGTAACCGACCAAGTAATATTTTCGTAATTCTACATTCTAGCTCACAGTTTTCTATCTAATATATTTAATGACCATGTATTTTAAACATGGGGATAGTTTTAGCCAAAAAACATAGTCTTGTATTACTTTGTTCACTGCTTAGAATACACATTAAATTGTGTATTAAACAAATTGTGTATTAAAACATCTTCAGGATACTGGATTCTGCGGAAAAGAAGGCCATAACCGTCGCTGTTTATGAAAGAATACTTTGTTCATAGATAAAGATATTCAGGAAAGCAGAGAGAAAAAGAAAAAAAAAAAGAAGGGATAGGGCTGTTATCTTGCTAAAAAACTTCTGACAGTCTGTCCTTCTGAAAGGGCAGCCCATTTCATAACTGCTGATAGGGACTGACAATCAAAGTGCATGGCTGTAGGAATGTGGAACAGAGAAGGTATAGTAGCATTAATAGAAGAAAAATGAAAAAAAGGCAAATGGAAGCAGAGGCTGATGTTTTTTTGTTTGTTTCTGTTTTTTTTTTCAGATTTCTTAAAAAAAGTATTCCTTTTTTTTTTTTTTTTTTTTTTTTTTTTTTTTTTTTTTTTT
>JAPSGF010000052.1:1737095-1749246 GCA_035772895.1 Perdix hodgsoniae
ATATTTTATTTATTTATTTATTATTTTTTAAGAAAAACTTTGCACTCTTTTTTGTTTCTTAAGAAAAGTAAAAATTGTAAGTAAAATATGAAAACAACTAAGAATATTCCTGTATTTCCTGTTAAATGATTAAATGATAAATGTTTTATTTATAGATTTTGAACAAGGAAGTTAGCATATTCTGCAATTGCATAACAAGTGCAACAATTTACTGCTTGTGGAATTTGTAATGTGTTCTTTGCAAGAGTAAAACTGTTGCTTTCACGTCAGGATTCTAGCATTAAGACTCTGCGAATCCGACCTGATCCAGTAGGGGCCAAATTAACTACACATTCACACCAACATGGTGAATAGCTAAATGGCCCTTTATTGTGCGTGTTAGCAGTTTAAATAAGCCACTATCTACTTCGTCTACACCCCCTAGGAATACGTCATATGTCAATCATTGGCAAGGGAGATCCTATCCACATCACAGCTCATTTCCCCAGAAACGCCTACTACAACAGAAAACTAATCATGTGATATGATGAATTGGTTTGTGAACTTTGATAAATTTGGGTAAACAGAGATTCAACTTGAGTAATAATAGCGGATAGGTAGACAAGACATGCTACTCAGATCCCAAAATTCAGTTAGTAAACATCAGTAGTGTGGAAATCATACACAGGAGATAGAAAGTTTCAAATATTTTATAAAATTCTGCTATTCTGAGGCAGTCGATGAGCATTTAAAAAATGTAGTTCATCGTGATCTTTGTTATTTTTTTTTTATATCAACCTTGCCTAGCAATGTGAGGAGTACAATCAGCCTGTGAAAATGCAATATATAGATAATTCTGTTATGCACCTACTTAAACGTAATGGTCATTGATTTTCTGTATTAGACTCTGTGTATTTATAATGCATGTAAGTTGGCATGTCAATTTTGTAGTAATTTAAAGCCCTGTGCCAAAGCTACAGACCACCTTGAATAGATTGTTGACTCAATACCTTGTCAAAATTGTACTTAGAGCAGAAAATTTGCTTGATTGAGACCCTAGGAATCCATGATAAGCTGATAACTGCTCTTTCTTAACATTTTCAGTAAAACCAGTAACTCTTCAGTAACTACAGAAATAAAAACTGAATGATACTATCGTTATCTTTTTTTTTTTTTTTTTTCTCCTTTATTTAGGGGAAAAAAAAAAAAAAAAAAGATCTGCAAAGAGAAATTTCTCACCTCCCTGAAAAACATGTTATGCCACTAAATAAGAAAATGTGAGGGGAAAGTAGAGGAAGGACGTGGAGTTCTTAGAGTGCATCCAGAAGAGGGTCACTAAGATGATCAGAGGGCTGGAGCACCTCTCCTATGAGGAAAGGTTGAGGAAACCAAGCTTGTTAGCTTGGAGAAGAGAAGGCTCTGGGGAGACCTCATTCCGTCCTTCCAATACTTGGAGGGAGCTTATAAACAGGAAGAGGAACAGCTGATTACGAGGGTGTATAGTGAAAGTGACTAGGGGGAATGGTCTTAAACTGAGACAGGGAAGGGTAAGTTCAGATATTAGGAGGAAGTTTTTCACCTAGAGGGTGGTGACACACGGGAACAGGTTGCCCAGGGAGGTTGTGGATGCCCCATCCCTGGAAGCATTTAAAGCCAAGCTGGATGTGGCTCTGGGCAGCCTAGTTTAGTGGTTGGTGACACTGCTCATGGCATAGGGGTTGAAACTAGATGATAATTGTGGTCCTTTTCAACCCAGGCCATTCTGTGATTCTATGAGTCTATAATTCTATGAAAGAGTGGAACACCTTAATGGAAGAAATAGTTGCTGCTCTGAGTCCAAATTGGGAAAAAACTCAAATTATTTCACAGTGAACCAATAATCCTGGTTATAAGCAGATTTGTCTACAAATTCGCTGATATGGTAAAAAGCAAATGCAACTGATATCTTTAGAACAATCCGTATTACACATTACAAGCCATTGAATTTCTAGGAGTAAGTTGGGACTAGCTTGCTTGCTTGCTTTCTTGCTTTCCTTCCTTCTTTCTTTCTTGCTTTATTTCTCTCAGGAAACTAGTCTATTGCAATCAAGAAGAAAGTATGCTTTGTTTTCAATACTGTTCTTATGAAATTCTAATTTTGATCTAATGGAAACTTGAAAGCCAACATGAGATTGCTGCAGAGGGATGCAAAGCAAGCATTTCCTTTTCTGCGGGGGAAACAGTATGTCCTCAGCCACTTTCAGCAATAATTTTAGTCTCCAAATTGAGTATTACATTAGCTATGTAAATTAGTGATGCAATCTGTCTCATCATCCTGAAATTTTTATCACGATGTAAAAATGTAGTTTACTAGAGAAATATACTTTAAAATTCAATGCCTTCTTAAAAGAAGCGAAATATTTGTCATTGTCTTTCTGGATATTTGACTTTTGCCTTTATAAAGCTTTGATCCTGTACCGTCATTTTTTTTTTTTTTAATCCAGTTTTGCAACATGCTTTATTGTGGTTTTATACAGCAACAAAGACACATGACAAAGATATAAAATACACAGCAAACTATTGTAGATGTTTGATTTCAAAGAGGATATGTAAATTTCAAGTTACAAAGTGCCTCATAGCAGTGTGGCAGAGTGTTCAACAATTTTAGGGAATGTTGAATATGCAGTCTTTCCCTCTAAGCTGCAGTCATCAGAAATTCCAAACATTCTAGGAAAACATGAGAGTACAAGGAAGCTATGTTATATTCAAAGTCCCTAGTTTACCTTTTATTGAGACAGTGGTAATTGGGTGGAGGATGTCTTAATCTCAGCCTTTTAACACTGATTTCCACTGAACTGCCTAACATGGAAAGATACCTGGAAGAGATAATACTCAATTTTTTTATTATTATCATTATTATTATTATTTATTTATATATTTTTTTTCATAAAGATGACATAAAATGAAGAATCGTAAACTAGGTTTCACATCTGTTTATTCCAAACAGCTTTTAAATTCTCAAGCATTTTTGCAATTTTAATCTGGAGATGTATAAAATTGTAATATCAAATTCATTGCAGTGCAATGAAAATGAAAATTGGATCGCCAATGGAAGGCAAAATTAATCTTAGAATGCTTGGTGTTAATACAGTATGTTATATGTACGTAGCAGATACCTATAAGAGCCAGTGAATATTTTGTGATATGTAGCTCAATTTATGCTTATGGAGCACTGTTTGCCATCCCAAAATTCTCTTAATATTTTGCACTTCAACTGTTTTTTTTACAGTCAAGACAGTTTTGGCAACTTTTGGCCAATGTTTTCCATCACCGCTCTATACATGAACTCACATTAGCCAGAATAGCTTTCTTTGCCACTACAGTAAATGTCTCAAATGCATAATAAGTGAATGCATTCTAAAATGAATATTGTGGATTTGGATGACTTTGGTGAATTAAATAAATAGGCATTGACATCATACGTGTTAACAGTTCTTTTGAAGCGGTGTCTTTGTAAATGTCAATTCAGATAAGGAATAATATCTTTTGTACATGGAACCTTGTGAAAGCAATGCTACATTGCCAGAATAGTGTATGTGTAACAAAATCAATTATGAAAAAGTTATGTAAATTCATAGCAGATATTTTATTAACATTAAGTTGCACTCATTTCTTCAAACAGTGCAACGCTTTTAAAGGTAAGCCACAAAGCTTTCCAGATCAATCAAAATTTATATCCTTAAACCCACCTCCAAGAAATCACAGATAGTAGTCAGCATCTGAAACTTCATAAGCCTGTACTCATAATTGTCAAATACCAGGTATACTCCTTGTCTCCCCACAAAGCAGAGGGTTTAATCAAATCAGTGCCATCAGACATTGGAGTAAGTCATTCTTTGAATCACAGCAACTTCTAATCCATAGTTTAAATGAGAATAATCCTCCTACTATTTCAATAGTCTCCTAAAAATTTATTTCAATTCTAGGTGATGCATGCATAGTTCAGATTTCAATTCTAAGTTATCACATGCAAAGACACAGAATGCTGGAGCTGGACATCCCTTCTGTCCCATTACAAGCAGGATGTGACAGGAGCATTGCTCTGTTTTAAGACTGAAGGAATCTATATTTCCTGTGATGTAAAAAGAAATGAAAATACTTATTACAGAATTCAAAACAAACAATGTACAGCCATACTTCAGAGATGACAGAAAGAAATTTAAAAATATATAAGATCCACTTCCTAATTCTTTTTTCTTGTTACAAATAGACTTATCGTTGATGCTTATTCAAATCAATTATACAAATTCCTTTGGGTTTCAATTCTAGACTACTTGCAAATCACACTTCCTTCTGTACTGCATCTCTTTCTTGAGGTTTTGCTGATACCTTTCTTCACAATTTGTCTTTTACTTGTCTATTACATTTGATATCACCTCAGGCTGTGTACTGTTGTAATCTATTAAGAAATTATAAGAGCCCTCTGGTAGACTAAATGCCATGTCTTAAACTCAACTGAACTGAAATTATTATCCATTGAAAAAACAAAAACAAAACAACAAACAAAACCCAACAAACAAACAAACAAAAGCCCACCACTTTTCTGTCTGAAAAAACAAGGAGCTAATCTTATTGTAGAGCCTCTCTGTACACAGAATTCTGAAGGAACGTGTAAATTGACAAGTATGCCTGACTTAAATATGAAAATGGAGTTCATGCTTTCTACTAATACAAACTCCTGAATGAGTTCAAAGAAAAAGTCTTTATCTTTACAGAAAAATAGAGGAGAAAAGAGACCAGTCCCTGGCTCAGAGCTCATGCAGCAATGACTGGTTTTCATCAACAATGCCTGGAGGATATTGTCACAGAGACAAGACAAACTAGATGCATTAGCACATATTAGATTCAGTACGTATATCCTCTGGATTCCAGCTGAAGCCCACACATTCAGAAGACATTGCTCTGTGCATATTTTTTCTCATAAAAGGTTTTCAATACCATGAGAATACTGTTGAAGTTCAACACTGTGTTATTTTTTTTTTATAGTAAGAATTTTACATTATACACTACACGCAAAATCTACTGTTAGTTTGGAAGCCTTTGGAGCACTAAGGAAGTTAAATTTTGTTCCAATCATATCTTCTTTTGAAAATTTCCCCTGCATTTTCTCTCCTCTGATTGTTGCTTTGGCATTGTTTCTGAGACTTCTTATTGTCACATGTAAAATTTTGCAAGGCAATTAAGTTAACATTTGGCTGAGTACTGTGGAGGACTTTTTCAAAAGGAAAGGTATAGCCAATAACCATGTATCATTTTTGTTTTAAAATGAGTTTTCAGAAGGTAAGCTCCGAAGGACATCATAACTTTACCAGGTATTTTTAAATAGTTATGCCCCATCTACCTATGCCAATGAACATGACTCCTGAGAGAGTAGCTTCTTCAGAACAAATATGTGGAGATGAACTTTCCATATAATACAGCTAGACAATTTTTTCCAGTATTGATTATCTTGGGAATATATGTATGCTTAAAAATTTCACTCTCCAGAGTAATTTACTGAGATATACTAAATATTCAGATTCAGTTGAATGCGTTAGCCATTAAGCACTCCACTGATTGCTTTGTAGTAGTTGTTTCTGATCGACTTTTGCTTAAAGTATGGCACATTAAAAACATAAATATCAGCTGAGCAGACTTTGGTGCTTTAGTATTTATTTTCCCCCTCATTTTAGACTAGTGTAATGGCTGCTGAACCGTAAAAGTAAAGTAGGAATCTGTCCACATAATCCCATCTGCATTTGAATATGTGTACCTAGCACTCTCTAGCTACTGAAAGGACATCCAAGCTACATTAAGAGAGATTAGACTATATAATCTTCTGATAATCAATTCTAAATGTGTGTATAAAGTAAATAAGAAAACAGATGACTAAGATGCCATGGATTTCTCCTTGCAGGTCTGCAGACTGTGTACATATCTCTTGATTAGTTTTACTACACATTTCAACACATTAAGTGGCCTGGATAGCCTGTCTGCCAAATTAGGTGCACTACATTTCAGTCTCAATATCTTCAGAGCACGTTCTCTTCAGAATCAAAATCTTAAAGTGCCTTTCTTGTTTTCTGTAAACTGACCATGAATTGACCTTAATACTAAATTAAATGTGCTAACCACAATCAACTTTAAATTACAGAATGGTACAAAAAAGCAATTAACATAAATTAAAACATAAATTTTAAACAGCCAGCTCTTAAAAATTCTATTCACTTACCTACTGACTCAAGATCTAATGCTGTTGCTGTTGAAGTTAGGTCATATATTATTTTAATTTCTTCCAGCTAGCTTGCTAGTTCCTAGTTCTTATAGTAGCATACATTACCGCAGCATCCGAATGTCACTCAGGAAATAGTGGGCAATGTAACTGACCACCTACCCACATTTTTCCTCTCTGATCTTAAGGCAATTAGAGATCAGGATACCTCTCTCCTTATCTCTTCTTTAACCTCCATTCCTCATTTCTACCTTAAATGCTATTTTTATTTTAATAGAAAGGGTGTTAAATGGTAGCTTATTTTAGTCTGTTCAGCTAAAACTTTTATTCCTTTGAGAAAGTGCTGTAACAATCTTTTGAACTTTCCCAATGTTGTCAGGCTGACAGCTCCTACAGAAAGTAGCTGTGAAAGCAAATCATCATCAGGAAGAGGGAGACCCTTGATGAGATATCTCAGGGATTAGAGATCAACAGAGATTAGTTTTGAAGGTGTCTCCGATGTGAGAGGACACTTTCAGGTGTCATTACATTAAGTAATGTTCCAGAGAGACAAGGTGGTGATTTATTTATTTATTTACTTAATATTTTGGTGCTGATATCACACAGACAGCTATTAAAATATTTTATAATGCCAATGTATGGTAACCCATGGAAGATGGAAGAATATCTTTAATTAGCCACTACTGAAAATAACTATTACCTTTCCTTATTTAATAAACAAACAAATAAATAAATAAATAATGATTTCCCGATCTGGCAGTCCTGCTTTAAAAAAAAAAAAAAAGTAAAAAGAAAAAAAAAGATACAGGCAGCCCATTTGAGAGTCAAACGATTAAAGTACATTTTATTAACCAATTAAATAAGATGCAACTTGTTAATGATAGCATCAGAAATGCAACTCAAATAAAGATGGTAAGAATAATATGAAGACACAAACCAATAGATCTTTAAATTTAGCTTAATTTAAGGATACAAAATCAAGCAGATCAAGCTCATCTACCTCAGAAATATACATTTTGTATATGCTAATTATGACCAGTGACACCTAGAGTCTCCTGTTGATATACATTGCACTATTCACAGCACAGTTCAGATTTTCACAGCTGTTACAAATAGTCATTTTTAGTCCATTACTTTAATTAATCTTTGCTCATTACCAGCAAGGTAGTTGTTTTGTGAGTGGAAAGTCAAAGGAGAAGGCGTATAATTAGTGAAGTTTCAGAGGAAATTGTGGGAAACTGAGACATTAAATATTTCCTACCCCTAGTAAAATTCTTTGATCTGTAACAATAACAATGACATCTCTAAATACAACCTTGAAAAAAATACTTGAGGGCTTGGAAATCTGGTGTATAACAGAAGATGTCATTCACCAGCTGCTTTCTCATTTCTTAATAAATTAAGGGGTGTTACCTCAAACATATGGTGTTATAATGATCTAAATATTCTTCCACGTTCGTGAAAAAATGCACCTGTTGGTATAAAAGAAATATATAATTACAGAAACCTAGTAAAAAGTACAAGAAAAACAAACAAGCAAGCAAACAAAAAAGATCTATACAAATACTGTTTGAAATCAGTGCATTCCGTGGAAGAAAGCTTGCACAATCTACTTGATCTCTCTCTCATTTTTCTATGTGCCTTTTGTAGCTATATAAGATACACTGCATGAAAATATATGTTGTATACAACTCAATTTTCTTACAGACATACTTCTATTCTATCAATAATTCAAGTAAATAACAGAAAACTACATTAAATAGGAATTAAAGTTAAAAATAGAAGATGAAATCACTGTGAATTTTTTAATAGGAATATTTATTAATCATAAACAGACATTAAATTTTTTTTAAAAAAGTAATTCTAGATACTGTACTTAAAAATTATGAATACTGCCACTAATAATCTGTAAACCTGCTAATACCACCCTACGAAGCAAGAAATGATGACTACATCCCTCCAATAACAGAATAGCTAAAACAAAACAGAACAAAACAAAACAACAGAAAAACATAACAAAACATTTGCATTATCTGCCAATTGAGAAAGGACAATGAAAAGCAGAGAAGAAAAGAGAGCACAAAAAAGAATGCAAGAATTCCATAATGACAAAACAATATTATGGGTAGGTATTAGCATATTTTTTGTTGAATGGGGAAAAAAAAAACAAAAAAAAACCTGTTAATCAACAGAACAATGATTTCAAGCTTTATGTACTATTATTTTCCCAAATATATCAATAGTGCATACCTGCTAAGCCTGTTCCTTTCTTTCAATAGTCACGTGATGAAAAATTAAAAAAATGAACTGACACATGATTGCATGCATGTCTACGTAAAGTCCCAAATTGTTATTACTGAAGAGCTGAATGTTGATTTACTTAGGATTCATTACTGGATTGGATTAGCTGATATGTTGAATGCATTTGTGTATTTAATACGTACATTTAGATGTATAAGTATGGTTTGTAACAAAATTATTACAAAACCAGTCACTAATAATCTGAAGCTGGCTTGGTGGATTTTAAGGGAGGTGAATCTTTTTCTATCTTCTGAGTCATGCCTCCCCTAGTCAGCAGGGGTTGTATCCTCGACAGAGTCATCCAAGACTCAGAAGAATAATACACATGAAATTATTGAGAGATTTCTTACAAACAACTAATACTCAGAGGTAAAATTGGCTAATTTGCTAATAATGACTAATAAGTGTTACAGATATGACAACTTTAGGCAATAGCTAGTACAAAGAGTAAAAGCAGAAAAAAAAGATAAAAAGACTAAAAAAAAAAAAAAAAAAAAACAGGGAAAGAGGGACAGCAAAACAGACATACAGGCATTCAGATACACAAACACAGCAAAACAGCAAAACAGAGCAGTTCACTACTCCTTAATCCCGTGATGTCTTGGTGATGCTGATCTTTGGTAGTGGAAGGTCATCCAAGATTGCAGGGTTAAATTGATGACTAACAATGGAAACTGTCCACAAAGTGTTTCAGTTGTCTGGTGTTGCTTTGAGACAATGCATTCCTTATCAGTCTCAGATAACAATATTGGTAAAAAATGCTAGACTGGGTACGTAACAAGTAATCTATTTTTTTTAAAGAACAGGAGCTACTTGATATATTAGTTGTCATCAGCAGATCTACATAAACCTTGAGAGAAGGGCCAAAGTAATAATAATTAAAACTAAGATTGCTATAATTAATGACCCTTCAGAAAAAATGTGTTCAGCTTGTCATGAATAGGAAAAAAAAAGGACTAAGAAACTTAGTTGAGATATGGAAATTATTTCCAAAGAGATAAAACTTCAAAAATTACAACAAAGTCTACCAGCATTGAATTCTGATAGTTGACATATCAAATCATGTTCTTATGATCAATTCATTACAGTGATGAGTTTTAAAACTGCCATCAAAATTTGAAGTCTCCAGTATCCTTCATGGTTTTAAATTATCCTGGCCTAAGAGTACATAGTTCAAAGAATATAATGCACAAATCAAATGTTCCTGCTGACTTGGTCACTGCTCAGATCACAGAATAAATGTTATTTTCTCTTTTTAAGTTTAGAAGATAAACCATGGTGCATCTCAGTAAATATGATTTTGCCATTAGTAGTAGAATGCCAAAGACTTTGCACTGACATGACACTGAAGGTTGTCAAACATGTTTGAGTTTGCCCTGACCTGACTGTTTTTGCCTCATCAGTACAGCCAGGGGACTTCAGGGAGCAATTAATCTCATCCTATGGTAGACATTTGTCCTGTCAATTCATGATTGCTTTAATTATATTGTTACAGATTTATCCTACATACTGTAGATGTGTCCCGTAACTCTCTTTCTTGATTTAGTAGCCCACCTCTACCAGTTGTCCTTGTGACAAAGTAATGTAACCAGTACTGGGAGATGGAATGCATCAAAATTATTCCAAGGCATATCTAGATGTTTCCTGATAAAAGAACAGAGACAATTTGTAGGTAGCATGGATATAGCCTGAACCCATCTCACTGAAAACCAAATATAGCTACTCAATACAGAAAGCCAGGTCTGGAAAATCTTCTTGACTTTTAGGCTCTTAGGGTGTGCCAAATTCAAATAAATTGAAATCTGATCAGAAGGAATAGCAACACTTGCCAGAGCACAATGCTGTATTATGACTTAAAAATATATTTAAGAAACTATACCTCAGATCCTATAATTTGTAGTAGATCTGCTGCAGTCAGTGGAAAATATTTTTTTTTTGGCAAATTGAAATATGTCTACATATTTTCATTCCCTGTTATCATATTTTTTACTTTTATCCAAATTTTTATCTTCAATTTTCTATTTCAAATTACATAGAATGGCTTTGTGTGATTTGTATGCTTTTTGTCTGACTAATTGCCATACAGTATCTCCCCAAAATAGATGTTTTCTATGCAATGAAGTTTAGTTATTTGATTCCTGTTATATTCAATGAGCAGCGCACTATTGAAATCCTTGTTTGAACAGTTATGAGGAAGAAATGAAATAACAAACTTCAGTGTCTACAAAGAATCTTTGCTGTTCAACTCACTCAGTATTCAATGGCTCATCTTGCTGAGCTGCAACTTGCGTGCTTCACTGGGCAGTGTAGTATCATAATTGGCACTGCTGGTTAACTCAAGAACCATCATCCATCAATTCACAGGCCTTAGTATAATATGAAATGGGATTCAATGTGCACATTGAATCACAGTTGTTTTCAAATTAGGAAGGAAGGAAAATTCTAAGAGAAGGATGCACCATTAAAAAAACACCTTAGCATAAAAACCTCTCAATTCATGTTCTGAGTATTGCTTTTAGTCTCTAGTCAAATAAGTGGGTCTGAGGCTCCTTTGCTTCATACAGTGTACTTTTGGTTACTCACCTGGAATCCAAAGAAAGAGAAATGGTTGAATAATGAGAAATTAACAAACAAACAAATGAAAAACATAAATCACAATCTGTGTTTTTAAAAATTTCATTTTGTTTTGTGAATTTGTAATTTTTGTAATTTTGCAATTTTTTAAAAGAATATAAAGGATGTAATAATTCAAAGGGATGGTATACTTGTACTACACATCATCTGAAAGCATTACTTAACAAAAGAAAAAAAAATCAACAGAGAATGTTTCCCATTTTATAGCTGTTGGACATGAAGACAAAATAATGTAAGTTCTGAAGACATTACAAGAATCAAGTTAGGTACATTAGACTACAAATTATTGAATATCTCATCTGTGATGTCTGTATACTTCTATTTTTCTCCTCTTAGTGAAATGAAAAAGTATTTGTTAATCATTAAATGAGACAGTAGTTAAAAAATAAAAATAAAAAATAAAATCCAAACATTCATGATTAAACATTTTGAGAAAATGAACTTTCAGATGCTCAACAAATGTTTCTGAATTTTGGTGTAATCTCTACTGAATGTTAGTACTTTAGTTTGCGTACACCACACACTTTGGTTGTGAATTTTGGTTTTAGTTTTGGTACAGTATTGTACAAAGTGTTTGGGGTGTTGAATATATAAAAAAGTATATAGAGACAGATGAGAAAAGGCAGAAATGTGCAGTAGGCTGTACATTAATAATGAGGAAGAGAGACTGAAGTGAATTTTCAACAGTATAATTTCTTCACTTTGACACAGCACCATATACACAATCTCCTAATGATTTACATTCATTTCATATGTTGAAGTAAATAATTTCTTGGTTATTTGTCACTTTGGCATTTATGAGCCATGACAGCACTTCTCTTTGTGGCATAAAAGAACTGTGTCAACTGAGTTTCAGTTTCTCTCCAGCCCCACTTTGTCCACCAAGTGTCTTGCCTCTTTTTTTATATCATCTGTATCCTGTTGGTTTTGTTTTTTTACCAATTTTATTACCTATATTACCCTTATATTTGTCAGTTCCCCCCCCCC
>JAPSGF010000052.1:1749346-1766287 GCA_035772895.1 Perdix hodgsoniae
CCCCCCCCCCAACTTTTCCCATTTTCTTGGTTTACCTAACAAATAGCTAAGTTGAACCATACTCATTTTGACAAAACAGTCTCGTGTCTATGAAATCTGTCTAGTGTCAGGGCTCTAATGGAATGACCAGCTCCACTGTTCCTGCCCAGTCCCTGTGGCTTCCCTCCATTTTAGCTGTCAGTTGCTATTCAAGCGATGCTGCAGCAGGACTGATCTCCAACTTTCCATAGGCTTTGTTCAGCCATGGTCTGTGTTGAACTGCACCCCATCATATTTCACTTAATTTAAGAAATTACACTGCATGAATCAATTTCCGAGTGTACCTATGCTTCTGTAAAATAGCTAATCTCTTATCCATTAAGACACAGTCAGAATATGACTTTTCTCACTTTGAAATCCTCCTGGACACAGAAACTGTGTTATATATATCTACACAGATCCTCTATGATAAGATGGATCCCATTATCTGTATTTCACACATATACTCTTTTGCAGAAGACTTGTCAAGTACTGAAATGCATTAAAATAAATTTAAAATAAATAAATAAATAAATAAATAAATAAAAGATCAGAGGATTAAGTAGACGTTAAGAGGAGTTTCCAAAGTAACATACTTCTAGTAATAAATCTCTCACACTGACTTACTCAGTTCCATGTAAAAATCATGAGCCACATGGTGACAAAAAACTCAGCAAACTGAAATCCTGATAATTGCCAATGGCTTCATCTACTGCTTCTTTGGTGGATACTCTGTGGAAACTTTGAACACAAATATATTCCTTGTGTTTTCTACTTCAGAATAAAAGAAGACGGCAAATATGAATTTCACCTTTTCTTCTCCGTGTCTGGAAAATGTACAATGATTCAGGAATATTTTGCTGCATAGATATCAAAAAACATGAGGTGATGATACCTACTTCTGTTCTTTAAGCATCTCAAAAACTGATGATGTGTCATCAATGACAATAAATGCAACAGACTGCATTTGGTAAAAAATATATTCTAGAAATATAATTCAGTGTTCTAAAGTAATTACACAAATGTGAGTCACCTAACACAATTACAGTTTTATAAACTGACATTTCAGAAGCAAGAAATCTACATATGACTGAATGAGAAACTTTGAAGATATTTAGAATTACATCATTCCATTCATTTCTATTTCTTTATGTAAAATTGTCTTTTTATAGTCTTATCTTCAGTTTTTAATTTTCAAGGTAATGTTAGCATCATCTCTCAAGTTAAAATGATACAGAACTCAGATAACTGATGAATAAAAATCCTTTTCCTACCTCTCAAACATAAGGTTCAATCTCTTTTAGGCTTCATGATATAGCTTTCACCATCATAATTCCTGATTATTCATGACATTTTGTCCGTTATAGAATGAGACTCCTTGAAAGGTAGAAATAATTATCCAGAACTAGAGTTTAGCTGATAATCTGTTGTTAGAGAAATCAAACAACAATTACAACACTGGTGGTCTACTAAAAAAATAAACACATCTTTGAAATTAATGTACCAGAAATCTCAACGATCTTCTCAGTTGTCTTTATCTGTCATCGCTAATTCATGAAGCAAGGCTTGTTAGCAGAGGAAAAATGAAATTTATATATATATATATATATATAAAATGCATAGTAAGAATTATGGATCATAGCTTAAACATGTAGAATGTATAAATTATCACTGGAATTTTTGTTTTCATAGTCCACTGTTATGCATACATTAATTTTTTTTTTTTTTTTTTTAGTCAAAGTACTTTAATTGCATATTTGAATGAAGAAAATGTCAGTGCAATATACATAATCTGGTTCCTAAGCATGACATATAAGTATCATTCTTAGTTCTGAGGCAGCTAAAGAACACTGTTAATTAAAATTAATTTATGCCTAGTAGGGAAATGTAGACACTTGTTTGGGTTTCTACAGAAAGAATCATTAACTCATGAATGTATTTGGGGTTTCCCAAGTGAAACTGTAGACTCCTAGGACATCCAGAAAGGAAGCAAGAAAGACAAGCAGAGCAGTATACAGGGTGGAGAAATAGATGAAAAGAAACCAGGTACTATAGAAACAAAGTGTCAATGAAAATAAGATATCGGGTTAAAAGTGTCACAGTCTGGGTATATATGAGAAAATATAAAAGATAAAACGAGACTTCAAAAAATAATTATTTAATTTGAGGAATAAGATCTGATGAGTAATAAAGATATCCTACATTAAATTTGAACAGATTTTAATATAAAAACTTTTGACATGAGTTATATCTTCAGATAAACTGCGAGAACTGTATACAGTCAGAATTTGACCTTTTTCTTTACTATTTTATATGACTTGAAAATATAGACAGATCATAATAATAGAGCATAGAGGAATATAATTATGGTGTCTTCTCTCTCTATTCTGCCCACTGTTACTTCTTACCTTCTTCAATCCATTTTGTGTCATTGTATCTGGGAAGTTTACTGAATCCTATAATCAAAGCTGGAAAAGAAAGAGGAATTAGGTGCTAATCGAATATATAGAAAATGTTGCAATTTTGTTAAGAAAGAGTGCCAAAAAATATTTTAAAGGAATCAGTATTTTTTTCTGTACCTTCTTTCAGTCATATCTCAGTGGAGGTAAAATTTCTATGAAATTTAATTAAAATAATACATTTCAACTAAAATAGCACTACTTTTTTTTTTTTTTTTTTTTATTTAATGCAGGGGAGATAAATACTAATCTCCAAAATAAAAGAATTACACAAGAAAATAATTTTTATTTATAAAGTGTTTGGTGTAGCTGTATCTGTGAACTTCTTTGCATTTAGATCTCTGCTCAGTTAACTGGTCAGAGGACGAATACTCTTACTTCTCTTCCCTGAAATAAAAGCTATGATTAACTGGAAGATATTCACACTGAAAAGTGACTAACAGCATGAAGATTCAGCACTGTGGCATCCAAATAACACTGTGAATAAGAAATTAAATCCAGGTAAAGTTTTTCACAGAAGACTGGGAGAAATAGCATTTCTTAGATCAGTGCAAGAGGCAAGAGGGTTTTTTAGGAGAAAATATTTATACCCCATATAATCACCTAATAGTCATTCAAGTGTTCTCTTGTGGAAGAAAGGAAGATACTCTCTCAGTTTTTATTGTGTAAGTTAGAGAAAATGAAGCACATAAAGAAATGAAGTGACATCTCCAGGAAATAAGTTGGCATATTAGTATTAGAGCAATACTAAGGGAGGTACACTGTTAAACGAATCCCCAAGGACAGGAAAAAGAAACAGGAGTGAAAACTTGTATGAAGAGATAAGGAGAGCAAGCTAGGTTAACAAGATTGTGCTTATGGATGATTTGATTTCAAACTATTTCAACCTCCTTGCTACTAATTGAGAAATCTCTGAGGCATACCGTAGAATGGAGAAAAAACTGAAAGATCCAGGATTTACTAAATGATTGCTTCCTTGAACCACAGTGTTAACAGCCCAGTGAGGAATAGTTTTGGCTTAATCTAGACTGAATTTTAGCCAGTGACTAAGGCAATAGTGGTAACGTCCACAGTCCACAGTACACTTTTGTTGTTGTTATTGCATTTTTGAAATAGCATAATTGGTAACTGTATACAGAAGGAAAACAAATGAGCCAGTTTAATCTACCTATAAGCCATTCATCTAAAAGTGCTTTGACATATATGCAATTCCAAAATGTAGTTCATGTGTGTAACGGCTTAAATGGTGGAGACAATGTCATCCCTAGTTACTCTTTCCAGTCTACCACACACAGTTGTATGAGGAGGCATAAACAGAGATGAAGAGAAGTAAATTGGGTCATTGTTATAAAAACTGAACACTGCTCTTGTGTTCATCACACAGGTCTAAAGCAGTATTCTAATTTCCCTCTTGTGACATAGCTATCAAAGCATGGACATATAATTCAACATTATTAGCTCTACAACATGATATTGTAAATAAATAACAAATATTAAATTCCATACCCTAAAGCTTAATAACTGTTTTACAATCTTGATGAAAACTAGTGAGATCAAATCATACAGAATCTTTAAAATACAAATTATATTGACTGAAGAAAGCAAAGTTTTGTAAATTAATGCCCATTGAGATAAATAAAGGCAACTGTCTGTGAGGAAAAAAGTGCTTACTGATTTTTACTTTACATTTCCTGTAAGTTCTACAGATGTTTTGTTATTCAAGAGATACTTTATTGCTGAAACCTGAATTAATGGCCAATCAAATATATAGTAACAAAATTTATATATGAAGATTTTTATTGTGTACCAAAGCATTCAGAACCATGAGATCTCTGAAGTCATATTGTTTGATGTTTAATTCTGTACATCTTAAAAAATAAAAATAAAATGAGTGAAGATATTTGTAAGAAAGAAAAGAAAAATGAATAGTTTTGAACTGTGAATTATGAGGGATTCTCTGAAAGTAATGCCTCCTATTTTATTATGTTGGCCCATGATATCAGGGACAGATGTTGATCATGTGGCAGTAGAGGTTGAATTTTTCCTCCTATATTGCGTTACATTTTGTTGCTGTGTGACAGATGGCAGAATAGGGGCAGTCTGACCAAATGGCATCTGACATGGGAATGCATATGAAGAAAAGATGTATAACTGAATACTTCCATGTAGAAAAATTGTACCCATTGATATTCACTGATGTTCGCCAAATGTTTCTGGAGACCAAACTCTAGATATGAACACAGTGAAGTGGTAGGTGGTGTGTTTCAGCAGTAGTAACAGCAACATGAAAGACAAATCATGTTATGGATGGCCATGCATATTTTAATGAGTATTACAGGATTACATGCAGACTATTGTTCTTTGCTGATGAAAAGCATCACTAATAGTGGTGACAATGTTGAAAAAGAGCCTTTTGCAGCTGATAATTTATTCTATCAAACAGTGTTATCGTACTCTGTATATCTGTTGTACTTTTCATGAAAATATGCAGAAGAGAGTACCCCCAAGAAGAGACTGCTCTGGTGAAGCATGCACAGAGTCAGAAGTGATAGTGGTAGTTTAAAATCCAGTGTAATCTCAATTTCAACAAAGACTTCGACAGGAGTGGCTCCTGGGCATAAGCTTAAGCTGGGGATCTTTCCCAGACTGTCTGAACAACAGCAAAAAATGCCAATTCAGAAGTGCAAGATAAAGAGAACACCAGCCACCCACCCTGAACAGAATGCATGAAACTCTGATGTAGCATGTAGGGAGCCATGAGTGACAGTGATACACCTCAGAAAGTACAAAAGCAGATCCTCAGGAGCATGAGTGAACAGGTTTGGCAAATGGGAAGTGGCAGTCAGTGGAGAGGGTGCAGCAGTCTGTGGCAGGGTTCCTGCAGGGAGGATTTGTACTCTGAGGGCTAGAGAGGTGAGTTCAATATGTCATTATCATCCATTAAATATAGAGTCATCATCCTTTAAATACAGGATTATCACCCTCTGAGAACAGAGACCCTCGTTATGGTGTCTATGGATGACATCAAGCTGTGTGGTGCAGCCCACACACCCGAGGTACAGGATGCCATCCAGAGAGACCAAGACAGGCTTTGAACAATGGGCCTAGATGAACCTCTTAAGTTTCAAAAAATCCAAGTACAAGGTCTTACACCTGGGTTGCAGCAACCCGCTTTATCAATACAAGCTGGAGGACAAAAGGATAGAGCACAGCTCTGCCAAAAGGGATCTGGACATGAGTCGTCAATGTGCTCTCAGAGAGAAGAAAGCCAACTGTATGCTGGGCTGCATCAAAAGAAGGATGGTCAGCAGGTCAAGAGAGGTGATCCTGTCCTTCTTCTCTGCACTGGTGAAATATGAACTGGAGTACTCCATCCAGATGTGATGTCCTCAGTACAAGACAGACATGAACTTGTTGGAGTGTGGCCAGAAGAGGGCCACAAAAATGACCTAAGGTATGGAACACCTGCCCTGTGAGGACATGATGAGAGAATTGAAATTGTTTAGCGTGGAGAAGAAAAGGCTCTGAAGTGACCTGATAGTAGCCTTTCAGTACCTAAAGGGAGTCTCTAAGAAATAACTTTTCAGCATGTCTGTTGTGATAAGACAAACTGAAAGAGGAAGGATTTGTATTTGATATAAGAAAAAAAATAAAGGGTAGTGAAGCACTGGAACAGGTTGTCCACATCTGTGATGGATGCCCATCCTTGGAGACATTCAAGGTCAGGCTGGACGAGACTCTGAGCAACTTGATCAAGATGTAGGTGTCCATGTTCAATGCATGGAAGTTGGACTAGTTTACCTTTAATGGTCCATTCCAACTCAAACAATTCTAAGCAGCAATGGAGTATTCCTGAGAAACTGTCCTTAGCTCTCTGAGTGATTTTCAAAGTGACTTACATACATTCGCCAAGAGGTTTTAGAACAGTAATTGAACCTTGTTATGATACTGAACAATAGCAGTATGCATAGGTTTGGTGCAGGCATGAGTTGGAAGAAAAATAAGTATTTTCAACACAGTTACATATGTCCTGAAGAAAATTAATCCATTATTCTTGTATACATAAATCTTTCTATGCGAAGAATGTTCATAAAATCAAAGCATTCTGATCTAAAAGACTCCTGAACTCAGTTCATTGTAGGCACTGCAAAAATAATTTAATGGGCCTGAACTTCATTTCTCTAAGTGAAAAATTGGATAACACTATTTCTCTTTCCTTTATCTGCTTTGGTTATATAAAAGTTCTTTTTATCACGATGCCCCATCTCATAGCTGTACCTGTTGTTATAGCATGGGGAGAGTGTAAATTAGTGAGCATCTCATAATGCTATTTTGTCTAAAAATAATATGAAATATTTTTCCAAAAAATTTTATGTCCAGTTTGTCATCCCAAACACCAACTTTAATAAGTTAAATAATTAATTCCTAATATAATATAATATATATACTTTGAAATATGATACTAATATAATACTTAGAAATAGTCATTAGAACAAGGACCAGAACAGAAAAGCAAGAAAGCTTTTGCTCTCCATGGGAAAACAAACCAACCAGTGAATTTTGCAGGAATCTCAGTGCAGGAAGAAGTAGTGACATCACTGAGGAAAGTGTTTTCTCAAAGTATTTAAGCAAGGTTATCACTAAATTTAAGGTTTCACAAAATTCAAGAGTGCGGTAGAGAAGACAGCTTTGAATGCCATGATTAAGAAACCAGTTTAAATGAGTGTAAGAGATTATTCTTTTACACTATTGTCTCGAAGCTTGCTGGGGTTACAGATGGACAAGTCCAAGCAAGTCCCGGGCAAGGGTTGAGAAATCCTTAGTCTGGGGGACACAGATGGACAAGGCCAGGGGCAACCAGAGAGAGATAAGCCACAGATTAATGGCTTAATGGATACTGGTGGTGACTATCCCCACTTCACACAATTCTCTTATTTCCTATATTTTCTATCATCCTCCTTCCCTTCCCTGTCACCCTAATTCATAATAGTCACTGTTCTTCCCTTCCCCAACTCCCTGATTAGCATTTATAATGAACTGGTCAGACCAACATTTGAACCGTTGTTTCTTAATCTCACACCGAGTATACAGATATCAAAGAACCTCCTCTTGCTCCTATAAATTGGAGCGAGACAATAAGTCAAAAAGAAGGATTTGGCAACTTCGTAGAATAAAGCACAAAGAAGGCACTGATACAGGACTATTTGTTTCCTGGAGCTCTGATAGATTATTTGCAAAATTTATAATATTAATTATTATTATTATTATTTTTTATTTTCCCCTGTCCCAGTGGCTTATCTGTATCTACACAGTAATGCTGACTTCTTTTTTTTTTTTTTAATGGGCAGTTCAATTGATTCAGCATTATTTTAATCTCGCCTTTTTCAGTGAAAATTTTGGGAATTATAATCAGTACAAGATGGAATATCTTAGAAAAGTCAGAGAAAAAATGAGGAACAAAATTAATTAAAGAACAACATTATTAATAAAACCTGCTTGAGATGTTTTCACTGACATTGGTTGACATATTCAAGGAACCTGGATTTGGCTACAGTGAAGCCTTTCACCTGTCTCAAATCTCAAAGAAGAATTCTAACTAGAAGGATGAAAGGCAGCAATCTCAAGAATCTTGACTTTTAAGGAAGTGAAAGCCTAGTTTTCTGTGAATGCTGCAATTACAGTCCAATCTTACTCTGGTAAGTAGGAATTGTTCAGCCCTAAAAAGAATGCTGAAACTAGACTGAGTAAATCCAGTCTCTAACTAATTGGAAATTTATTTATGTTTGTGATGCCTTCGAAACATAAGAAAAAGAAATAGCCTGTGGGATCAGCTATTGATAAGTAATGAATTTTAAAAGCCCTAACCACTGATATAGAAACTGCTTTTGCTATCATTATCTTGTTCTATTGTGGATACAACTTTGAATATAATGATAAGATAACCAGAAAATTACTAACATGAAAAAAATAACAAACACAATTTTATGTTCTATATTATCCAGAATTTTAAAATTATTGTCATACCTTTCATTAAATAATTTAGTAGGGAATCTATGTGACATCCAGTGATTTTATCTTTACAACAATATTTATTTTCCCTGTATAAATATGAATTTAAAAAGAAAAAATAAAAAGTAGTCAATCTGATAATACAATCTGTTTCATAGTACATTTTTACCAGATTGAATAAGTGTTGAAGCACAGAAGATAAAAAAATATTTCTAAATCACTGCTTCTCATGTATTGTGGAAATCAACATTTCTGATACAGAAACAAATGCTTATGTCTGTGTTAAATGTAATGAAATTATCTGCTGTTATCATTCATTAGTTTTCTAACCATTTTCCCCTAAGATGTATTTAACAATCTAAGAAGGAGCATATGTTTGTGCAAATTATATTCTCCCTTAAGATTTCATAAGAAGCTCATGATAATAAGCAATTATGCAGTACTTCTTTGGCTTAAACTTTTAGACTAATCACAGGAAGGTTTTGTGCATAACCTTATTGCCAAGAACACACTTCATTGTGACAAGTTTATCTTCAATTAGGTTTTGATAAAGAGTCTTCTTTGTACTCTTAAGCATGTTTTTGTTTAGTACAAAGATACTGTATTCTCTCTACAGATATATTAATCTGGAAGATACTCTGTTGAATATATTACTTTTCTTGAATAATTAATTTGATAAAACTTTTCTTCTGATTAGTCTCCTTTGTATGCACAGCTTAGCTTTTGATGATTAAGATGACAAGATAATGCAGTGCCATTATACAAACACTGTAAACAACAGGTAAGCACTATGCAGACAGTGAAGAAATGAATCTTTTGTAGTTTTGTTTTATTGTTTGTAGATGTCAGCTAAACCATATTTAACATCTCTTTCTGCAAATAATTTGCACGTTTGAACAGTTCTGTAC
This sequence comes from Perdix hodgsoniae, assembly GCA_035772895.1. Classification (NCBI taxonomy): domain Eukaryota; kingdom Metazoa; phylum Chordata; class Aves; order Galliformes; family Phasianidae; genus Perdix; species Perdix hodgsoniae. The sequence goes on from JAPSGF010000052.1 coordinate 1,758,741, forward strand.
TTTTTGTTTGAAAGAAGAAAAAAAGTCTAACAAAAAATTCCAGTGCTCTGTACTTTTATTTGACATTATCAAAATGTACCACAGAGGCAATATACCATGTTATGTCATAATACAAAATAACAAGCTCTGCAGCAGCTTTTTATCTGGTATTAGTGAAATAATTATGAAAAGCATAAATGTCTTCATTTACAAAAGGATTGAACAGCGTAACTGAGAATGAATAAAATCTTTTAAAGAGAGCTCCAAAATGTTTATATTTTAAAGATAATTAGAATAGACAAATTAGAATAGGAACCTTATTTGTGATAAAACAGAAGATATCACCATTTAAGTGGTTGGTTTTTGAGTGATAATTGTAGATGCTCTCATGTTGACTGAGCATGTCAGCTTCACTAGGTGGAAAGCAAGTAGATTTGTATTGTGTCTGGAGCACAGAAGAGAGAGATTCAGTTGCAGGTTATTCTTTCCCAAATAGCAGATTGCTGTGAGAGCATATTCATTGCTACAAGTTGATTACTGGTGAATTCTCAAAAGAAGACTAGGGTCATGAATAAACTTTTCCAGCAGTTTCCTAAAGACTATACAAGAACTCAGATCTTCATCTAGCTGTGTATGCAATGGAAACATACCTACTTGAACACAGATTCATTTGGATTATGATGCTATGTAACAGAGAAACCAAAGACAGAAATAAAGGTTATGGATAATTATGTTTTTAACTGTTAATTTTGGATATGTGTGATCATGATATATCAGACTTGGTAATTTAAGCAACTATGGTGTCATTACTTCAACATATCTCACTGAGATGCTCAAGACTTAACTCATTGTTTCATCTCTACTTTTAAAAACTACAGAGATATAACAGTTGTCAGAGTGCATGTTAGCTCAGTTGTCTCAGGTACTTATCTTCAGGTAAGAAGATGAATTATTTTTTGTTGCGGTTTCTTCTTCCACTCGTTATGAAGCAATCCAAACTCAGATGAGACAGATCCTCCCTTATGACACTGTTCTGATGGTAGCATGAAAACACTCTTAATTTTTTTCTCTGTCCACTAAAAGAAGCTTAGATGATTATTTAATATGAACTAAATTGTGCTCTTTATTTTTATTGAAGGATTAAAATTAGAGCAGTCTAGCCCTTACCATACAACATATATCTGTTCAACATCTCTTATTAGAAAACAGAATTTTTTTAGTATGTCTTTTTTTAAAAAAAGATAATGAAACTCCGTTTTGTGTATCTTTATACTGAAGGTCACTTAGGACTGGTGAAGAGAGATAAACCAAATAGTTGGTTCTCAACTGTGTTCTACTATGTAATACAGTGATTTTACTTTGTTTTATTGTCTATTTCTCTTTTTCTTTACTGGAAATAGAAAGAAAATCATGACTCCATCCAACTCAATTTCTTGCATTTGTTCTTTATACAGAAATTTTATCTAACATTCAATCAGAAACAATTACAAATATGAGCATAAAACTAATGTTACCCCCCATAGTGGTTTTATCTGGAATGGAGTTAATTTTCTTCATAGCTGTCTGTATAGTGATGTCTTGCCGTTGGAACCAAAACTTTCGATAACAAACTGACTTTTTACCCACTGCAGATCAGTGCTTTGCAGGATCAAAACCTGTTCTGTTTCTTGTGCTGCCTTACTGAAGAAGCAGCTAGGGATGCAAAACAGTCTGGAAGGGCATATGTCATACCAAGAACAGCTGACCTCTGACAACTGATCAAAAGAATATCCCAATATGTATGACACTAATAGTCTCAAAAAGTGGGCCTGTAAGAACTTAAGTTCAACGTGGACAAATACAAGGTGCTGTGCTTGGGTTGGGGTAATTCCAGATATGTATGCAGAGTAGGATAACTCCTTGGCAGCAGCCCTCTGGAGAAGAACTTGATAGTCCTGGTTGATGAAGAGCTGGACATGAGCCAGCAGTGTGTGCTTGCAGCTCAGAAGACCAACTGTTTCCTGGGCTGCATCAAAAGAAGGCTGGTCAGCAGGAAGAGATTATCATTCTCTATCTTGCTCTTCTAAGGTCCCACCTGGAGCACTGCATCCAGGTTTGGGGCCCTCAGCACAAGAAGGATGCAGAGGTGTTGGAGTGGGTCAGAAGGAGGCCACAAAGATGATCAAAGGACTGGAGTCTTTTTCCTATGAAGAAAGGTTGAGGGAGCTGGGCTTGTTTAGTTGGAGAAGAGAAGGCTCCAGGGAGACCTCATTGTGGTCTTCCAGTCATGTCCCACCCCTGGCCCACATATGTCCTGGCACAGCTCACAATGTGGCTATCACCTGCCCAGTGCCATTATGACAGTGGCTCTTCCCCACCAACTAGCCCCTCCCAGCCTGGTGTGCACAGTTGTCACCCAGCACCAAGCAAATACTGCTGTGCTCTTAATTCTATCTGGGCTGAAACCGGAGCACAGGGAGGGTGCAGTGCAGTGCTAACTCAAGTTATGTCAATTAACTTTACAGATTTTGATACATTAGCTGAACACAGTGCTGTGAACAGCAAAAAAATATACAGTCATGCTTTCCATTGTGATAAAGGAGTTTGAGAATAGGTTTCTAGATTGGAAATAAATAAATAAATATTTTTTTTTTTGGTTGTTGTGTATTTGCAACTGCATTTTCAGTCAACATTAATATTTTATGTGTGAATTTTCTAATGAAATATATAGAGCTGCAATCCAAAATTTGCTCAAGTCTCTTTACCAGCCTCCTCTCTTAAGTCTTCTCTTACTAGTCCTCTCTTAAGTCCTCTCTTACCAGAGAGAAACATCCATCATTTCAGTCATGCTTTATTCATGTCACTGTTTTTTGACAGTATGTACGTTTGTGAACAACTGCTTTTAAGCATGAAGCACAGGAAGAGGAAAATCTCTAACAAACACCTGTAAAACTCATTACAAATTGCAGCCATTGCCATTGAACCAACCTGATATGTTAGTTTCACAAAAATAACATCATCTATCTCACTAGTTTTATATTTTTGTTGCTCACATTTTTATATCTGTAAAGCAAGCAAAAGCGATGACAGAGCCTTTGTTTGAGATACAGGTGCTATAGAACAAGATATGAAAGAAACAGGAATTAACTTTCATCAAGTGTTTGGAAAAAAAGGTGAGCTGAGAAATACAGCCTTCTCTGGTTCAAACTGTCATGCCAGAAAAGGAGGGGGGCACAAACCAAACAGGATCTGAGTACATGTGCACTCCTGGAAGCATGGCTAGAAGCACCACTGAGATGGGGAGAGAGAGGAAGGCTGGATGTAGATTCCCCCCACTCCAGGTTCCAGACACCAAACAGTGGGTATGAGCACAGTGAGGTGATAGGTGGTGCATTTCAGCAGAGGCAACAGTGACAGTAGGTCACCTCTACTGATGAAGACTGTTATGAGCACATTGTCATGCTCTTGTTCATTGCTGGTGAAAATGCATTGCTAATGGTGATGACTTCATTGAAAAGTAACGTTTTGTAGCTGAGAATTAGCTCAAGTGAATAGTGTTATTGTGTTTTTTTATCTGCTGTAATTCTATGAAAATGAGTAGGAAGCATCTCTTTCAGAACAAACTTTGTAGATATTGTGCTAGCCAATTACCCTTCACTCAATGTGGCCCAGGCAAACCAAAAAGTTTAGACATGCATACAGTACTTGAATGGAGCTTGTAAGCAAGCAGAGGAGTGGCTGTGATCTAATAATGATAGGACATAGGCAAATGGCTTTAAACTAAAAGAGGAGAAATTTAGGTTAGATGTTAGGAAAAAATATTTTACTCAGAGAGTGTTGAGGCTCTACTACAGGTTGCCCTGCAAAGTTGTGGATGCCTCATCCCTTGGAGGTATTTAAGGCTGTGATGGGTGGGGCCCTGGGTAGCCTGATTCAGTGGCTGGCAACAATGCACATAGCAGGGGAGTTGGAAATAAATGATCTCTAAGGTCCTTTCCACCTAAGCCATTCTATGATTCTATGATTTCACTCTGCAGTAAAAGCTGTGGGAAAGAGCGAATGCCCAGCATTACAGCATCTGTTCTCCCGTACTGTCCTTTCCAAGCAGGATGTGACCAATAGCTGTCTGAACATGGAAAATAGCAAATGAACACAATTATTTTGCTTTGCTTGCATTTGCAGCTTTATTGACATTATTCATCAACTATATACTTTCCTCAGATACTTATGAATCTGTTGCTGAAGTATCAATTCCATTAGCAACACAAAGCAAGTGCTAAAAGAAAACTTTAGTAATTAGTCACTTGAAATTCTATACAAATGTTTAATTTTTTTGTTTTTCATCGGATATTTCTAGAGGTCAAGTTGAGTTCTGCAACAATATTCAAAGACTTTGTCATCACTTGATCAATCTCATCTCAAGCACTCCTTTTGGGTCAATTACCTTCGCTTTAGGTGCTCACTTGGCTTCTTTTAATCAGTGACTTTGCACTGCATTATTATTATTATTTGTTATTATTACTTTTACTATTATTTTCCCAGACACACAATAAATTAATTAAAGGGACAACTAAATTTATGAGAGCTTCATCTATCCTCTACATCAGATTAATGTGTAAAATGAACTTTTAAGTGGCATTGAGGTGTCTAAGAGATAAAGTCTGAATTTATTGCACTGCTTACTAAATGCAAGTTTTACACAGGAAAAAAACAAACAAACAAAAAAAAACGGATAGCAAACACACCATGTTCGTTAATTCTACACCTATGAAAAGTACTGCAAGTTATCCATAAAAAGATGGAAACAAGTAGGTGTATTTACTTCTGTGAAGTTTCTGAGGTGTATTGGCCTGCAAGTTCTTTTAAAGCTATGAAAAATAGACAACTAGGGAAATGTATTACTTTTTTGTCCTGTGAAGACACAACAGCAGAAAACCGCTGTAAAATTTCATCCATAATATTAATTCTATAATTGGAGAAGTAAAATTAATAGCTTTTTTAATTCTCTTAAGAATGACAATTCTGAAGAGTGCTATTTAGCATCTCATTGGTGCTATTTAACATCTTTGTAGGCAACACAGACAGTGGGACCAAGTGCACTCTCAGTGAGTTTGCAGACAACAACAAGCTGAGTGCACTTGACACGCTAGAAGGAAGGGATGCTATCCAGAGGGATCTGGACAGGCTTAAGAGGCAAGCCCATACCAAACTCATGAAGTTCAACAAGGACAAGAGCAAGGAGCAAACTCAAGCATAGATACAGGATGGGTGGAGAATGGCTTGAGAACAGCCCTGAGGAAAAGGATTTAGGGGTGTCAATTGATGAAAGATTCAACATGAGCTAGCAATGTGTACTTGCAGCCCAGAAGGCCAACCATGAAGAGAAGTGTAACCAGCAGGCTTAGGGAGGTGATTCTGCTCCTCTACTCTGCTCTCATGAGATCTTGCCCAGAGTACTATGTCCAGTTTTGGAGCCCCCAAAGCAGGAAGCGCATGTAGTTTTTGGAGCAGCTCCAGAGGAGAACCAAGAAGAGGCTGGAGCACCTTCCCTACAAGGACAGGCTGAGAGAGCTGGTGCTCTTCAGCCTGGAGAAGAGATGGCTCCAGGGGACCTTATAGCAGCCTTTCAGTATTTGAAGGAGACCTACAGGAAATCTGGGAAGGGACTTTTAAAAAGGTAGAGGCAAGATGAGGGAAAATGCTTTTAAACTGGAAGACGGTAGATTTGGACTAGATATTAGGAAGATATTCTTTACTGTGAGAGTGGTGAGATCCTGGAAGAGGTTGCCCAGTGAGGTTAGGAATGTCCCCTCCCTGGATACATTCCAGGCCAGACTGGATGGAGCTTTGAGCAATCTGGTCTGGTTGGAGGTATCCCTGCTTGTAGCAGGAGTGTTAGAATTAGACGATCTTAAACCCAAACCATTCTATAATTCTATGATAATGGTTCTTCATGTAAATTTTGCACAATAATTTTTTTTTTTTTATGATTGTCTTCAGTTCCTCATTATAAAACTAATATGAAATTTGTTTTCTGACTGTTAAATTAGTGCTCTGTTATTGTCGCAAGAAGACAGCGACTTGGTCTTTAGGCTGTGATACTTTTGCATTCCTTTCAATTTAAATGTTACCCTTTCTCAATAAACATTTCACATTTTGTAAAAAAGATGAGTGCATGTAGGTAAATTTCAGTATTAAAGTGGTATAGTAACACATAATTCAATTGCCATATAAGCTTGGGGTTGAAGTTGCAAGCAAAATAGTTTTTTGTGTTACATACTACATGTAGTTTAAATTGATACCAAGTGATGTTTGCAATTTGGCTGTAAACAAAGGTTACAGACTATAGCAGTAAAACTAACTTATTACTATTATTTGAAGACCTTAACTATAACATATGAGAGTTAGGATCAGATTTTCTCCCCAGGCTTCATACTTCTTGTTCACTCTTTTTCAGTACACGTGATGACTACTTCTTCTTCTTCTTCTTCTTTTTTTTTTTTTAAACATTAAAAAAAAAAAAAGAAACAAAACTATTTCCAAATATCTGTTTAAGTTAACTCCCACCATAGAGCAAAACTATGCTGACAAACAACCCCAAATTGCTAAAACATTTCACACTGTAATCTTCAATTTTACTGTACAAACTACTCCAATTTTTAAAAAAGTTTTTCTTTGCTATATATTTGAAATTATCCTATTACAAAATTCATGTGCATCTTGCATATTGCAATTTAAAAAAAATACATATATCAGATGCTCTTAAATAGACTTTTCTTAAATATAGGAGGACTATGAATTTAAAAGCTCACACCTGAATAGTATCAATTAAAGTGTTTACTATTCAAAATATAATTGAAGTTTTAGATCTCATCATGAAACCAGAATTTAAGCATTCCTGAAAACAGGATTAAATTAATACTTTATGAGATGTCTCTATGATAAACAAAGAGGAATTTGTCAGCCTATAGGGACCTAGTCATTATCCTCCAGCTCTAGTTGAAGCATTTAAAAGTCATAATAGAAGTGGATAACTAAGAATCCCATCGTAATTACTAGTTGAGGATCACATCTTTGTATCTTACAGATAAAGCATGAAACACAAAATCAGAAGTATACAAATTAAGTATATGGATGAATGAAAAAGCTACCCAATGCCTAGTAAACTGTCATTTCTAATTGTGCTTACTGTATTACATATATGCATATATTTAACCTGACATGTGACTCATCTTAACTTCCCTTAATGATTTATTATGCAAATTCACAGAATTTTCAGAACAAAGTAAACATTTTGTTTCAACAGAAAAGAGTATTGCTTCTTCAAATTACCATTCTATAGATATATTGACATTATTAAATATCTAAATAGGCTTGTATTACATTCTGTCTTTACTCATAATAAAAGTATTATCCTGTGTGATTGTCAGTAATCAGGATTTTCAGTGGGTCCCCCAGTTTTAGAAGGGAATATGAATATTTTTTGAATATTTCTCTGTCTTTTCCATCTGCAGCCTGGTCCCCTAGAACATAAATAGATAGATAGATAGATAGATAGATAGATAGATAGATAGATAGATAGATAGATA
>JAPSGF010000052.1:1780342-1800748 GCA_035772895.1 Perdix hodgsoniae
GCTACAAAACAGAAGCAACAAACAAGAAAGATCTATTTTCAATTGGAGGTGAAACAAGGTACAAATCAAAATGTATCTAGAAAAGATTTTTTGTTTGTTTGTTTGTTTTCCAATTGAAAATAGATCTTTCTTGTTTGTTGCTTCTGTTTTGTAGCTCAATACAATTATCAACATCAGAGAACTAAATTTAATGCCATTACCAATGTCAATTGCAATTCTTTGTGCTTAAACCATTTAAAAATAGATCTTCCCTTTAGTAGTCTATTCCCAACCATATATCTCAGCCTTTACAAGTCTGTTCGATGAACAGCTGCACATTCCTTGGTGAAACCCTATCAAATAGTGATCAATGGAAAATTCTGATATGCCCTAATATGTAACTTTCATCATTTGCTTCTATTAATGTTATTAAATTTATATACATAGAATTACATACCATACAGAAATTGTACTAGTAATTTGCTAGGTATTGTCACTAAAATTCATTATTTATATAACTTGTTAATAAATATAACTCGTAAGTGTCTTTACTAGTACATATCAAAATCTTTATCTAGTAAGAGATATGAGGATTCTGAAAATTAGATTGTGAAATGTCTAACTTTATTCTGTGAAATGCACCTGTCTCATACAAGTGCCTAAACTCTTGTGCAGAATGCCAGGTTAGCCACATACCTGCAAATGGAAAATGGAAAACAAGATCTGATAAACAACATTCAGTGTCTTAGAAAGAAAGAAAAGTTGGAGGCAGAGGCACATTTATTCCTAACTCGGAGTGAATAATATGCAATATTCTTACAAAAACAAATCCAAACTACTGTTGTATTAAAATGTGGTTAAGAACCTGTTACAGATATTGTAGTCACTTAGTACTTGAAAAATGGAGATTAATTTTGAAGAAAACAAACTATTGCTTTTCAATATAAAAACATAAGTAAAGACATTAAAATCCATATTTTGCAGTACAAAATTCATTAGAAACTAATTGTATCTCTTTAGGGTATCACTAGCTACAGTTAAGTAATATTGCAAAATGAAGATTGTCATTTCACTGTCTGCATAAATGCCACTTAAGATTTCTTCTTAGATTTCCTTTGTTCTCTGTTACCATTATTCCATATTTACAATATATTAAGATAACATATTTTTTACACTGTATTTAAATACTCAAGGGTAAAACTTTAGTCCTCAGCCTTGAAACGCTGGGACTATGGCTTCTACTGAGATTTTTTCATTCTGACTTTTTTAGGCTTATCTTTCTCATTAACTTCTCTGTGACCTTCAAACATTCTAGAAAGAAGTACTGAGATTATACTGTCTACTATTTAAAATAGAAGACTTTAAGTATGTCTGCTTTTTGTATGCTCTTTTTCTCTAAATGAATCTAAGGAAAGCAAGAAGGAAATAGAATTTTTTAATTTTTTTATTTTTTTATTTTTAATAATATACATCTTGTAATTAAATAATTCTGTTTTAAAAGACTATTTTTCCAGCTTCTCTCAGTATGTCTTTATCTCATGTCTGGGCATGAGTGGAGGAGACCCTTGTCAGAGAAAGAAATTAGAAAGGATGGAGAAATTGAAGGAAGGACAACAAAAACCTCTCAGTGGAGACTGCCACTCAGAGCTAGATTTAACCAAACTTTGACAAAACTGGGCTGCAGAAAGTTATGCAGGTTATTCCAACTCGTCATCAGGAATAGCTATTACATTAGCTGTGAACACTAATTACACTAAGCAAATACTGGAAAGAGACATAGAAAAACATACTTGGAATGACTTTGTATGATTTCCCATTTAAAACAAAAACAAAACAAAAACAAAAAGAGGAAAAACTTTCAAATGTATTTGTTCGAAATAAACAAGTTACTTGTTCAGGTCAGAGATTGAGGGGATGCCTCATGGCATCTTCCTGCAGCTTCTTCATGAGGGGAACAGAAAGGAAGGCATCAATCTCTCTGGTGACATAAATAGGACCCAAGTGAATGACATGGAGGTAGGCTCAGGTTGGGCACTGGGAAAAGAATTTTCAATGAAAAGATGGTCAGGCACAGGAACAGGCTCCCCAAGGCAGTGGTCACAGCACCAAGCCTACTGAAGTTCATTAAGCATTTGGACAGTGATTTCAGAAATATGATTTGAATTTTGATTTGTCCTGTTTGGAGCCTAGAGTTTGACTCAAGGATCCACATGGGTCACTTCCAACTCAGGATATTCCATGACAGCATTTCCTTGCTCTTCTCTGTCACTCAGCAGTGAACTCCCTTCTAGCAGCAGCTCTGGTTTAAAGCTCTCACAATGTGTCCAGCTAGTTTTGCTCCCTACTATATCCTTACCTCTGCTTGTCATTGGGTTGTTAAAGTTGCTACCTAGATCTTAGAAGCCATAGCCTTGAGCATGACTCCACTCACATAACCAGCCATTCAACTAGTCTGTTCCTCTCCTGCCCAGATCCCAGTCTCCCACTGGGAGGACTGAGGAGAATATCACCTGTGCTTCTGACTCCTTCAACACCTTCTGAAGGGATGTAAAGATCTTTTTGCTATTTTTAAATTTCCTGGTTGCAGCCTCATGTGACCAAGAAAGGATAGTAGTTGTGTGGCTTTATCATACTGCGTATTGTCTTCTTGGTGTTCCTAATGAAGGATCAGTAAATATTTCTAGAGAGGTTATCCAGACAACAGATGGGTGCCTCAGTGCTCCTCAGCAATGAGTCTCCTATTACTAAGACCTTTGCACTTTTTTTATTGGCACTGGTCATGATTCAGGTCCTTGGTTCAGTTTTCTTTATCACTCCTTTCCACTTCCAAACTGCTATTTGTAACTCTTTTCTCCCACAACAGAGCCTGAAATAGCTAGTGGAACTTCAGGGGCAAGGGGGAGGCTTCTCCTTTTGCCCTGAGCAGAAATGAGGGTCCAGCCCTTCTCATCCCGCTCATGTTTATCCTCTGTTTGGTATGAAGCCTGCTTATCACCTAGCTGGGCCCCAGTAAGGGTGATTTATCTGCTTTCACAACCCTGTGATACCAGGCATCAATTTCCCTCTGTCTCCTGTATTCATCTCAGCCTGGTGACCTTCTCTCTCAGCCTGGTCAGCTGCTCATGAAGACTATCTAGTTGGGCACATCTGCACCCATAACACTCCTCACCTACCCTACCCTATGAACAGCCTCTATATTCCAGAGCACACCACAGATAAATGTCTAGGCAGCCTTCTTGCTCCTCAGGAGGTCTTTCTGGGTGCACATGTCAGCCCAGAGAAGTTGTGGGTACCCTGTCTGTGTTTCTGCCTCTGGCTGTGTGCCATGTTCAGTGGTCACCATGTTGGTACTAACAGAAAGCATTCCCCTAGTGACCCAGGATGGGAAGAGCAGCTAACCCCAATCAAACTCCCTGTGCAAACAGTCCCCTGGTGCTGCTCCTGACTTCCCAGCCTTCTTCAGGCTGAACAGATCCAGCTCTCTCTCCCTTGCCCTCACAGGGGAGGTGTTCCACCCTCTGGATCCAGGTGAGGCCTCACCAGTACAGAGTAGAGGGGCAGGATCACCTCCTTTTCCTGCTGACCACACTTCTTGATGTAGCCCAGGAAACGGCTGGCTTTCTGGGCTATAAGGGTACATTGTTGGCTCATGTCCAGCTTGCCATACACCAAGTCAGTAAGCAAGCTTAAACAGTATAGATATGAATTGCTAATTCCTGTAATTTTCAGATGTGACTTGAGCTCAGATAGTAAGGAAATTAGAATAATTATTTCCTCATTTCCAGATTTTTAAAATTTAATAATTTAAATGACCGGGGGCAGCAACATCTCTTCTAGATCTAAATTTTGCTCTGCTCGCAGATAGACATCTCTGAAAAAAAAAGAAAAAAAGCCTATGAAAGGCTATCTTCATTGTCTTCCCTCAGCAATGAGGGAAAAAAATATTTTATTTGTATTTGAAATTTATTTAAAAACTTCAATTATTTATGAAATTTGGGACAAGTCAAAAAGGTATCAATTTTGTTATTTAATAATTTAAACAACTAAACATTTATTTTATCCTTGATAAAGCAGAAGCAGGGGTCTTGAAAGTCTGAAGATCCATTGTGTTAGATAGTAAGCAATTTCTACAAGATTTTTGAGAAATATCTTCATCCTTGAATTTTGAAAAGCTGCCATCTGGAGCTTTATTCCCACTTTTTGCTGAGTAGCACTCTCTTGGCTGAGAAGCCAAGTCATATGTTTGGGAACAGCTTATTTATGTACTCTTGAGCTTCCCTTCACCAAGTAATTTTCAGTACTAGTCAATCTTCCAAGAACATGGATTTTCAGAGGCAAAGAAGAGACTGGAAGGTTTTTTATGTGTAATGGTCTGGGTATACTGCCTTTGCATAGCCAGTTAATCCACAGCCTTTTAGTTTTCAAAGTTTTTTTATTAGTATTTCATATATACTGGTAGAAAAAGAAACCTAAATGGGACTGGAGACATATTCCTACGTGAAAATTAGTAACATACAGTGAGATTTGAGACAGACTACACATGAAGCACTAATAGTCAGCAGTTTCTACTTGTCTGTGCTTGTAACAGAGCTAACATACACAATTTTAAAAAGGATTGTTTTGCAAATGCAATGTGCTGACAGCTTAAATCACAACATATTACCTTTTTAGATATATGAGTAGTCCTGAAATTAGGAGAAAATCACTGCTGTAGTTCTGATATTCATAAAGTTTTATACATCTAGTAGTATGGAGTAATAGATATTTTGTAATCAAAAAAGAGAAAGTTCACTGAGTTTATGCCAATAAAGATGTTTAGCCTCCAGCTGTTTCACAGTAGTATACATGTCCAAACACTGAGAGCTATGAGTAGATCTTCCTTGCTTATGGAATTCTGTTGTTATTTTTGCACAGAAGATAACAAAAGAAAGAAAGTGTAAAAAGTCATCCTATCAGAATATTCAGAGCTTTTCAGGATTGACACTAAGGATAATGATTTACTATATATTACTGTGGATAAGTCCCTTTAAAATTTTGCTCCACGTCCACACCTTTTTCACCTGGCCTCATTTTCTCTAAGGAACAGTGATGCAGAAGAATCCAGCAGAGCACAAACTCAACTGATATCTATCTCAATTGATTAGCTGTCCAGCAGATTTGATTTTTGGAATAGATACCTGAGAAAGCTCCAATTCATTAGTGGCTGTCCACTTGTAATTAGAAACTGTGGGAGGCCTAACCCCCACTTTTAACTGATCCAGTTTCATATTCCTTGTAGCCATTAAGTGTGTTAACGGTATCTTAATACCTGCATTAAGCAACCAACTTAACAACATGCTACAAATGACTTAAAATCAGCAGGTGCCAAACTTAGTGAGGGAAAAAAAAAAAAAAAAAAAGACATGATTGCTGCTGTAATGTTACTGCAGGAGGCATATGAAGTAATAAAATGTTGCAATTGTTTAATCTATCACAATCAAAGAATTATCATGTGATGATAATGTATTATATTATTACTATCCTTTGTTACTGATTGCCCCCTCTTTGCTCAAGAGTATAATTTTATGTTAATAACTATATTTTCATATATTCTACTTTGTAAGAAAACAAGGTAACAAGGTTTCCCAGTTTCTTCACTAGAATAAGCTCACAGATTGCAGGCCACGTTAGTAATACACGGTGCTAGAAAGGCTTATGGCATTTTATGCTCTCTTTATACAGGCAGTTTCCTTAAGAAATCTTTCTGTAAGATGTATGAAAGGAACCTCTCACTCTACCAACATGACATTTCTAAGGATTGGTGTGACTGTAAAAATAATGTCTGGATGATACATTGCCCAGATTTTTATTAGAATTATTATTATACTGTATTTTCTATATTTTAAATGAAAAGCATAAGAATTAAAATTTTGTTTTAGAAAAAACTATCCAAAATTTTATCTTTTCTTCCACCAAAATACACGTGCCCACCTGTTATTTAAATTTCAGTGCATGGCTACGTTCCACAGATGCAAATTTTTAGAATTTTACCATTTGCCATAACCTATCCCATTTTGAGTAACAATATGCCTAAATCCTGTTTGTTTTCAGAAATTAATGGTAGAAATATCTATGTTCCCTAGAGGGTTTAATCTGTGAAGCATTGTGAGAATGGTGCATTTAGCATGCACATATTAGATTAGGTTGTCATACAAAATGGAGTTACTCTAGGCTCTGTTATTGCACAACAGAGTAATTGGCAGTAATTTCCCATAATATCCGAGGAAGAAAAGAGAGTTCTGGGAGAGAAAGAGGAAACATCTGTTTGAAGCCATTACACTGCATACCCCATACAGCTGGGGAAAAATGCCAGAATGAGAACTATTTCTGGGAATTCCTGGTTAGCATTTAAAAGAATATAGAAGAAGAGAGAAGATACAGGGGAGGAGAAGAAAAAAAAAAAAAAAAAAGAGAAAGTGATGAGGAAAAGTAAGAATTCAGGGAAGACTGCTGGCAGGATAACACATAAATATCATCTTCTGAGAAGAAAAAAAAAAAAAAAGTATAAAATTTCCAATGTTTGTAATGATATGGAAAATCAATTTTATTGTCTTTTGTTATCTCCATAATATACAAGTAAAATATAAAACAAGTGATCTTCAGAAGAGAAAATAAGTTATTATTTGAAACAAAGATATACAAACATAGAAAGATATTTCTTCTTTCCATTAGCATTACTGAAAAACAAACAAACAACACAATCAAACAAATAAAAAACAAATACTGCATATACATTGTGCAACTGACTGTAAAGCATCTAGAACCTAGATACATCCTAGAAGTTTGCTTGAAACACTGGAACGTTCAATGTCAAAGAACCATCGTAAGATATTGAGGTGTGTTAGAAAGATAAGCATTTATGAGAAAAATTTGGGTTGCCTGATTGCTATCAACTACTATATTCTAAACAAACGTGGAGTTCTATTGACAGAGCACCTCTTCCTTCTTTTCCTGGAAAGCACCAAGCAGTTCCTTTGGTGACAGCATGACATTTATTGTCCCCCTAAAGCAATGAAAGGGAAGAGCTTAGACAGCTGGACTCAATGCTTAGCTGAGAAGTCACGGTGGAGATGTACTTCTTCAGAGACAAAGAAGTGAATTTTCTGGGCATTATGCTCAAACTAGATGCTCCTGATTGGTTTACCTGACAGGAATAGTGTTTCTTATGAAGTATCTTTATTAATTTCTCAACAATTTGGATGCTTAGCTTTAAAAAGAACTATTAGTAAAAGTTTTCTCTCGTAAATATTTATGTTTATACAGATATGTTTACATAATGACATTAATTTTTTTTAATTATTTAGCTGAATTAACAGATTTTCATGACTGACATAATTATTTGTAATCAGCAAGTTGCTGTGTCAAAGCCCAGTGTTCAAACGTACATGCAAGGGAAATGAAGCACTCTTGATGCTTATGCGTGATGCCACAACATTTTTCTCCTGGGAAGTAAAGGTAAAAATGTTGGTTCAATAAAGTATAATGTGATTGTATTAATAATACTTAACATGGTAGATTTGTATTATCCTAATAATTCTCATATATCACATATTGATTCAGAACAAAAATACTCACTTTTCAATTAAGTAGTTGCAGGAAAAAGTGTTGGAGCCATCTACAAATTCCA
Source organism: Perdix hodgsoniae (assembly GCA_035772895.1). Taxonomy (NCBI): domain Eukaryota; kingdom Metazoa; phylum Chordata; class Aves; order Galliformes; family Phasianidae; genus Perdix; species Perdix hodgsoniae. Next base: position 1,787,988 of record JAPSGF010000052.1, read on the forward strand.
CTACAAAGAAATTAAAAATATTTTGTATTTTTGTGCTTTTTAACAAAAGTAAAAGAAAATACAACCATCATTAAAGAAAACAAAACAAACAAACAAAAACACAAGTAGCAATCTGAGGAGAGTAAAGACAGTAATGCAGGCCTGGCAAAAAAAGCAGGGCTAGGAGCCTGTGCTTCAGGAGAGCAAACTTCTGGCTCCTCAAGGAACTGCTGAGTGGGATCCCCCGGGAAATGCTGAGTGGGATCCCCTGGGAAACTGTCCTTAAGGGCATGGGCACAGAACAGAGCTGGCAGCTTTTTAAGGACACCCTTCTGAGAGCACAATGGCTCTCCATCCCCCAGCACAAGTGGAGCAGGGGAGGCAGGTGACTGTCATGGATGTGCAAGGATCTGCAGCTTAAACTGAGAGAAAAGAGGGAAATGTACAGAAAGTGGAAGCAGGACTGTGTAGCCTGGGAGGAATACAGGGCTGTTGTCTGTGTAGAGATAGGATTAGGAAAGCCAAGGCACAGATGGAGCTGAGAAAGGAAGACCTGGGGAACTACAGACCTATGAGCCTCACCTCTGTGTCTGGGAAGATCATGGAGCAGATCCTCCTAGAAGCTATGTTAAGGTGCATATGTAGCCAGCATGGTTTCACCATGGGCAGATCTTGCCTGATCAATCTGGTGGCCTTCTATGATGGAGCAATGGCTTTGGTGGATGGAAAAAGGGCAATGGATGTCATCTACCTGGATTTCTGCAAGACCTTTGACATGGTCCCTCACCACATCCTCTCTCTAAATTTGAGAGGTGAGGATTTGAAGGATGTACCATTTGATGGATTAGGAATTGGCTGTCTGGACGCAACCAAAGTGTTGTGATTAATGGTTCTGTGTCAGGGTGGAGACCGGTCACAAGCGGTGTCCCTCAGAGGTTAGTCCTGGGACCAGTGCTCTTCAACATCTTCATCAATGACACAGATTATGGCATCAAGTGGACCCTCAGCAAGTTTGCAGATGACACCAAGCTGAGTGGTGCAGTCAATACTCTGGAAGGAAAGGAAGTCATCCAGAGTGACTTGGACAGGCTGGAGAAATGGGCCCATGAAAACCTAATGAGGTTCAATAAGGCCAAGTGCGGAGTGCTGCACTTGGGTCTGGGCAATCCCAGTTATTTATACAAACTGGCAGAAGTTCTCCTGGAGAGCAACTCTGCGGAGAACGACTTGGGGGTCCTGGTAGATGAGAAGTTGGACAGGAATTAGCGGGATTTTGCAGCCTGGAGGGCTAGCTATGTTTCCGGATTGCATTAAAAAAGGGGTGGTGTGACATAGAGAGAGAGGAGATGTGGGTGGTACTTGAGCTATGGTGGATGGTAGTTACAGGGGTGGTTCTGGGTAGTGCTTAGTGGGTCATGGGTTCACGGGGCGCTCATGTGTAATGGTATATAAGCAGCTGTTGCGCAGCAATAAATTGGCACTTGAACTGCATACTGGGTCATTCATCTCTCGTGTTCCTGTGCTGGGTTGTGGTGCAGATGGTAAGAGCACTGATGCGGTGTTCCTAACTGGGCAGGGTTGTGAGGAGGTCGGCAACAGGTGGCAAGCAGGGAGAAGGAGGCGATTGTCCCCCTCTACTTCGCTCTTGTGAGGCTTCATCTGGAATAGGAAAGGGTTTCTCAGCCCTTTCCTATGGGAAATCCTTTGTCTGGAGAACACTGATGGACAAGGCTAGGGACAACCAGAGAGAGATAAGCCACAGATTAATGGCCAGGAAGCAGTCTTTTGTGTGGACTTATCTTGAGGAAGATTGCCATCTCAGGAGGTGCTGCACATGACTCTTACCCAAGTGCCCAGGAATGCCATAATGGAAGAAGAAGAAGTATAAAAAGGTGACGTACAACCATGAGGTTAGGCTTTCTGGCAACAGATTCCTCATGAAGAAGAAGAGGTATCTGACATGAGAAGCCTCATGACCTGACTCTCCCTCCTGGACTTGCTCTGTGCTCTACCAGCATGCTGAAGAAGAATAAAGGTTTCTGCCATCAGATTCCCCGCTACGGAATTCGTGTATGCTGACAGACTCTCCTAGGCCTGCTACCAGAGTCCTGCTGCTTCTTCCCAGATTGGCTCTGTGACTTCTTCCTGCTACCTACTTGCTGCCCAAGGCTGGCCATGCTGCTGCTCTCCCCCTGCACTTTTGCCATGGATCTTCAAAACAGCATGCAATAGGACTGCTGCTGGATCCTGGTGGTGGCTATCCCCACTTTATGCAATTCTTGCTTCTCTCCTATCTTTTCTGTCTCCCTCCTTCCCTTCTTCATCACCCTAATTCATAGTAGTTGCTGTCCTTCCCTTCTCCGACTCCCTGATTAGGATTTATAATAAACTGCTCAGACCAACATTTGAACTGTTGTTTCTTAATCTCACGCCAGGTATACATATATTAAAAAGAACCTCCTCTCCCTCTTATAAATTGGAGCAAGACAGAAGGGAACATATGAACAGGAGGGGGAATGGCTGTTTACAAGGGTGGATAGTGATAGAACAAGGGGAATGATTTTAAATTTAGACAGGGGAGGTTTAGGTTAGATATTAAAAAGTTTATCACACAGAGGGTGGTGAAGCACTGGAACAGGTTGCCCAAGGAGGTTGTGGATGCCCCATCCCTGGAGGCATTCAAGGCCAGGCTGGATGTGGCTCTGGGCAGCCTTGTCTAGTGGTTGGCAACCCTGCATATAGCAGAAGGGTTGAAACTAGATGGTCATTGTGGCCCTTTTCATCCCAGACCTTTCTATGATTCTATGGTTCTATGATTCTATGAGTAATGACATCATGACTTCAGTGATAACGATTGTGCTAGCAGGTGAGTATTTGCCTTCAATCTAATAATGAGAGGAAAAGGAAATGACACAGGTCAAAAACTAAAAGCTTCTAAAAGACTTTAAGAGAATGGCTGAGTAAAACCCTTCTACATGTACTTTTTGCTTCCTGATCTCTTTTCCTGTTTTCTTGATCTTATAACTCCGACAGGCTGAAGTGGTAGAACTAATTAATAATTATCCTGTATTAGCCATTAGGAAAACTTAAATTCATTGAAACCTTTCATTACTTTTTCCCTACTTGTTTCTTTACTTCTTGATATATTTCCCATGGGGAAAAATCATTATTAGCTGACTAATGAATATCTGGATAATAAATATAAATTATGAAAACTCCATAGACAGCTATTAGACAAGATTTGAATAATTCAATTCTTCATTAACTCCTTCTGGTGAATATTCCATTATCTTGTCAAGTGTTCTTGTTTTGCTTGTTTGTTTTGTTTTGCTTGTGTGTTTTTATTAAATTTAATTTAAAGCTTATTTTTCTAATAGAATATTGGAAAAGCTATAGAAAGCAGATACATAAATAAAAATCTGTGTTAATAGTTTGCACAGAATTCCAGCCAAATTCTCAGTGTTAACTGATTTTCCTCCAATAAAGTTAATTATGATATGCTTGCTTACATAGCAGAGAAGGTCTTGGCTTTTGATTTTAAAGAGTTCTGGAAATTCTTTAATTCCTAATCAGATAGAATTAAGGAATTCCATCTGATATTGCATTTGCAAGTTGCTACAAGCCTAATGTGCTGTAATTCTGCTGTGAAAAACAAACAATCAAACAAACAAACAAACAAACAGGGTGGGAGATTTTTTATTTCAAAATAGGACGTGTAGCCTATGCTGAGAGACTTCAGAACTGAGCAGTTATAATTAGAGTAATTCAATGGATGAAAGGATGAATGACTGGGTATGTACAACTTCAGCTGATGTAGAAAAAAAATTGTGCTGACATGATGTCCATTCATAGAGATTACTTTTTTTTTTTTTTTTTTAAATAGTGGAAAATTCTTTGTGCATGAAAATTGACACATGAAGGTATCTTATAATTGTCACTGCATACTGTACTGTACATATATGGAAAACATCAACAGGCTACAGTTAAAGTGTCTATGTATTCAGTATTTTATTAGAAGAGTTTTGATGACAAGCTGTGGAGAAGGTGGCAAATTGTCTACACCTCAGTGTACAACTTTGAGTTGCTTGAAATGTTTTACAGGTAAGGAGACCTTTATTTGGATTTTACTGAGCTTGTTAAATTTCAGAGAATGCTCTGAATCTCATGGTAGAGAAATCAGTGAATAGAATATGAAAATAATATATGATATATTAATATGTGCATTTGTTAGCATATACAGAGATCTCGAAGTTCATGTGTTTTAAACTTCTTCTGTATCCCAGCCCTAAAATTCTTTGGCAAAAGTCTGCCCTCAAGAGAATATTTTTCTTACTTAGTTTCATATCCTAGAAAGGATTTTTGAATCAAGTGGATTTCAAGACACCTGAAGGACTCACTCTAAAAGATATTTTAAGGACAAACATACCAGAAAAACCGGGCCTCTTATAGCATGCAGCTATATATTTTTCTTGGAGTGTATAAAAGTGTTCATTTTTTAATATACTTAACAACCTGAATTCTTATAGCCCTTCTCAGAACAATAGCCTATTCTATTCCGCAATACCACATTTTTCTTTCGTAAAACTTTATTTATTTATTTATTTGTTTGTTTGTTTATTTATTTAAATTGTTTAGAACAGAATCAGGTCTTTTCTGCAGGTTTCTGAAATGAGACAACATTTTCTTCCTATTTGCAGATGGTAATTATTCTGTAAGTTCAAATACAGTATGGTATTATAATTGTATATTTAAATGCTGTAATCTGAATAATTCAAATAATTACATGATGTTGTGTGAACTTGTTTTTAAGTTAAATTCAGGAGTATTTATCTTCTTTATGAATGCAGTAATTACATCTATAGGAATATCTTTATGTATCTGCCAGACTTGTAATTTTTGTCTTCATCTGACAAATAGTTAATATTTAAGTAATTTTCTGACACAGTAGTAATCTAGTTGTAGCTTAAGTATATTTGCTTCTTTTTCACAGTTCATTTTTCTCTTCTTTCTATTTATTTAAACTCAAAAGAACGAAACAGGAACTGAGTGCTTTGTGGGAGTTTTGTTTGAGTTAAACTGCTTTGCTGAAAACTTCATCCGTAGGCAGTGTTTGTAAAAATGATCAAAGGAATAGAAATTGCTCATTCTTGTTGAAGCAGTTTCACTTCAAGAAAATATTTAAATGTTCAGTATAAAACTGATCAGAACTCAAGCCTCAGTTTTTCCAAGGAGCAGAGTTGAAAGTCACTCCTATTCTTAGTCTCTGATCCCTTCTCATAGGATTGTATGATATTTCAGGTTGAAAGGGACCTCAGTAGATCTCTAGGCACATATGAAAGCAGGGGAAGCAATGGGTCACGTCAGGTTTCTCAGGGCTTCTTCCAGCCAGGTTTTGGAAAACTCCACTAACTCTCTAGAAAAACTACTCCACTGTTTGACTAATTTCCTCGTTGTTAAAAATGTTTTCCTTTATGGCAAATCAGATCCTCTTTTATTTTATCTTATGTCTGCTGCATTTCATATCGTACTTGTATGATTGATGTATTAGTATGTGCATGTTTGGAATTATTTTATTTTGACTTCACAGGTTATTCTTAGAGCACTATCAGGCATCAAGTTATCAGACCTGAAAGGTAGTGCCAGTCTCTTGATCATGGCACAAGGCAGTAAGGAATGTCTTATGCTGGTCCTGTCGTAAATTAAGCTACAGCCTTTTTATGATTGCAGCCATACGCATACATCTCAAAGTGCCTCTATTCTAGTCATTCTTAATGGCTTTCTGTAGATATAGCTTCACCTTTCTGTCTCCCGCTCATTTTTCAAGAAAATGCCAGAGACTCTTTTTATTTATTTAAATAAACCCTTGTTTTACATTCTTAGGCTATGCAATTCTTATCCTACGTTCTTCACTCTTTTAGGAGTTTAAACCTAAAGTACAGGAGAAAATTTCTTCAAGCTTTCTTATTCACAATGGAATATACAAACTAGAAAATGTAAGTTATGAATTGCCCTGGAAGTTAAAATACATTTCTGGTTTTCACACTCCTGCTAAACTTTCTGTGTCAAATACAAAGAGATTTTAAGTTCTCTACTTTCACAGATGTGACTGTGCTTCTGCTTACTTGAGAGTTTTCCTGTTTGTTTACTTGTTGGGTCACTGTCAGAATGGTTTGGGCATTTTTCAATTTATTTGCTCATTTTTTATTTTTATCATTTTTTTTCTTCTTTCTTTCAAAGTCTATTCCCCTTATACATCTACTTATAAAAGTGCTTGCAATTCACTGGGTCTTCTAATTGAAGTGAAGGACACTTGTTTGCACTGAAAAATAACTTTGAGTGAATTTGTCATGTACTGCTAATAGAAGAACCATCATTAAGTTATTAGCACTCCAGAATAAATCTATGGTTAGTACTTATTTACACAAACTGAAGATTATTGTATCCATGTTTGGCGACCTTGAAGCTGCATTGTGTTCAGTGCCCTTTTTATCACCTTAATTACCAGGGAATACAGAGCTTTAAAGAAATACTAACATTTCACTTTAACATCCACAATAATCTATTGTAAAGCCAGCTAAGCCATTCCCCAAATACAGAGAAATGTTATTACATGCTCAGCTAGCTGTCAAGGGGCCATGAGTCAGTAGCTTACAGTTATCAAAAGTAACAAGGTTGTTCTGAATTTTCTTCCAACGAAGCCAGCCAGCTTATGAAGGGATTAAGCTCTCTTTGATTAGAACAAGCAGAACACATCCTTCCCTTTTAATTAGCATTTCCTTTTGCTTGGTTTAGGCTGGTAATTTGACACTCATACTAGCCAATGCAAGAAAAGACTTGCATTTTTGGCCTACCCTGGAGCATGATAGCAATAGTATATTAGTGTGCACTAGCTAAAATGTGAACAATCGTACATATCATGTTCAAAGGCCTAAGAAAATCCCAAGGGCACAATGCCAATAGATACAGTATAATAACAGATGAATATAGTGTGACAGGAGATTCTGTGAGCATTTAGGCACAGTATATTGCCCCAAGGCCCCAATCTTTTACCTTCTATCCTAGAAAATGAAAAAGGTATTATGTCAGCTTTATTGATATTTTAGAAGTTTACATTTTAATTTCTATCTTAAGGCAAGACAGACTGCAATAGTGGAAAAAGGAATGGAAAAATATGTCCAAAAAAATGAAATGTTGATATCAAGACAGACTGGTGTCGAAGTATCCTTAACATGTTGAAAAGAAAGAGAAAAAATAAATTTACTGGAACACAAGTAATGGTACTTAGACCGTGGATTTCCTGTCCTCACCTTTCCCAATCCTCTCTCTTTCTAGCTTGAAATCTCAGTATTGATTGGCATTTAATAAAGATCAAAGAAAGAAACTACAGATTATAGAGTCATTTGGGTTGAAAAGTACCTTTAAAGATCATCTATTCCACTCCCCCTGCTGAGTCTAATCCAATCTCATGTTTAATATTTCCTATGACAGGACATCCACACCTTATCTGGGCAACATGTTCTAGTGTAGTCACACTCATAAAGGAAATACCTTCTTTATGTCCAATCTGAATCTAAACTTTTTCAGTTTAAAATGATTAGGCTTTGTCCTGTCACAAAAAGCCTTTGTTAAGAGTCACTTCCCATCCTATTTGTAGGCTCACTTTAAGTACTGGAAGGCTGCAATAACATCTCCCTAGAGCCTACTACTTTAATCCACCATCTGATAATTTTTGAGGCCCTCATCTGGCCCTGCTGTAGCAGGTCTGTATCTTCCTTTTGCTGGGACTCCCAGAGCTGAACTCAGTAGTTTAGGTAGAGTGTCACAAGAGTGGAGTAGAAGGGGAGAATCACCTCCCTTGACATGCTGGCCTCTCTTCTTTGATGCAGACCTGATTGCAATTGGCTTTCTGAGCTGCAAGAGCATATTGCACATATCATCCTTTTCACTTACCATTACTGAGTCTCCACATTTTCTTAGTAGCAATCTTCCTTTCATGTGAGCATGGGACCTCAGTCTGGATCTTCACATTTTTCCTGGCAGTAGCCTTCCACTGGGTTGCAGCCATGGCAAACCAGCAGACACGCCAGCACTATTAGGGTAGCCTTAATAGGGTGTGACTGATCAGCTCTGCCCTGCTGCCAGTTGTGCTGGCACTGCCCTTGCCTATTACCAGGCCCTTAACAGGTGCCCCCGCACTTATCTCTCTCTTCATAAAGACAACAACCCTACTCACTGTATAGTCCCGTGAATGGGTGGCTTACAGTTTCTCTGCATTTGGATGGCCCATGTGATTCACACATGCTGACTCCTCCTCTCTGTCCCTGAGACATTTTAAGGTACAGGTGTGGATGCAGAGCCCTGGCAACATGCACTTCACATCAGCTGCTCTCGAGAAAGCTGCTGGACTGCTTTGTTATCTCTGGGTTCCCCAGATGAAGAAACTGAACGAACCCCCCCTTTACTTTGTTGTCAGTCACTGACGTTCTGGCCAGGACAGCTCTGATGTAGTGAAGCTTGGTGATCAAGGAGTAATTGCTTCTCTGCAGGACTGCTCTCAATCCTTTTTTTCCACAATTTGTACTGATACTTGGGATTGCTCTCACCCAGGTTCTCACTAAGGCTCTCACCTTGCATTTGACCTTGTTGAATTTCAAGCCTATCCAAGTCCTTCTGGATGACATTCCTTCCTTCTAGCACGTTAACTGCACCACTCAGCCTGGTGTCATTTTCTAGCTTGTTAAGCACGTAGTCAATTACACTGTCTATATCATTGATAAAGACAAGTAGTGTTAGTCCTTGAAGAGATGCCACTTGTTACTGACCAGTGTGCTTCAGAAGTCACTTCGGTTAGTTATGCAAAACTCCAAGTGCTATACTGAATAATTATCACATTTAATATCTGCCAGAGATTTGCAAGTCACCCGTTTTTTCTGGTATATTGAATTGTCATAGATTTTAAATAAGTTCCTTGTGTCCTGCTCAAATGTAGCATTTGAGATTATCTTCCTAAACACCCCATTTTCCTGTCCCTTTCTCCTTTCTTCTCTCCTTGATTCTGTATCTCATGTACAAAAAATCAATTTTGTTTAGTGTAAACAGTGATGACAGTCTTGCAAGACTGTCTAATATGTTTAATGAACAACTGTTCATCTTCTGCTTTTCACTTACCCAGCACTGCTCCATGCTCAGTTCTACCCTGCAATCTGCTTGTGTAATTACTTCCTAGCTCAGTTCAATCAAAATGGTATTATGCTTTAAAACAAAAACAAAAACCTGAAAAATTTGTCTTTTGCAGATCAATTGAAATTAGGGCTCTTAAAGATACTACTCTGTTTTCTGTCACCTCTTCTCTGTACTGGAGTGGAGGATTAAAATGACACATGTAGATATATTTTTTTGTAGGTGTTTAGGCCTTCCTTTTCAGTTTATGCTGAGATTTGTGACTTAATGGCTAAAAAGATGGAAGGCATCTTAGTTACCAGTCCTACTGAATTTTACAAGCCAGCATTGTTTTCTAAGAGCAGCAACTGGTTACTTGATGTTTCAGAGCAGCATTAGATTTAAGAAAGAATGCTAGGAATTAAATAGAGTAACTTGGGTTTTGTCCATTGGCCTTTATTTTAATTGTTTCATTTCTTATTGGATTATTCAGCTGCCTATAGGCAGGAAGAAGTATAAACTACTGTAGAAACTCAATAGCTGAAACTGCTCCTCCCATAGCTCTTGCTCTTTGACACAGTCTGTGTTTTTATTTGATCCAATCCATTCTGACTGACAGAAGCATTCAAATGACACTCTTGCTGTTGGGTTTTCATGTGGCTGCAAGAACCTAAGCTGTTATAACAGTAGTGCCAGTGAAAGACAAATTCACTGGGAACCTAATGTTTCTGTAAGTTGGATCCAAGATAAAACTTTCCAAAGAAATTTGTTAATAGGAAATTTTTGGTCCTGTTGTTATGTTCAAGGCCAGCCTTCAATCTTCTCAGGTTGGCTGTTGGACTCAAAGACTGAAATCTTTTTTACTTCAATAAGCCAGAATCTCTGTCCTGCTTGTCTGACAGGACAGTACAGAATTCAGTAAGAGTATTACCTGAACCACCGATCTCCTTTACAGTCAGGGCTGGTGTTAAAAAAAGGCAGGCTTCCTTTTTTTTTTTTTTTTTTTTTTTTTTTTGAATGTACATTCTTGTTGCACTACACACTGGGGAGGGGTTGGGGAGGGGGGATAATCTTCAACCTAGAAAAACAGTCTAAAAATAATTATCTATTATAATAAACTATAGAAAACTTTTTTGAATGGCAGCTGAAACCAGACAAGATGAGATGGGAAACCTCAGATGTTTATAGAAGTTTATGTTTAGGCATGTGAAATTCAATACTGAATTTCTGCCCAGGATAAGTTTACCTTGCTGGTGATGTGTACTTGAAGCCCAGAAAGCCAACTGGGCTGCATCAGAAGAAACGTGATTGGTCAAGGGAAATGATTCTCCCCCTCTATTCCACTTTCATGAGGCCAGGAGAATTGTATTCAGCTGCATGAGAAGAACATGGACCTGTTGCAGTGATTCCAGAGGAAAGCCATGAAGATGATCGGAGGACAGAAACATTGCCACTATGAAAACAGGCTGAGAATGCTGAAATTCTTCAGCTTGGAAGAGGCTCCAGGGAGACCTCATTGTGGCCCTCTAGTATTTAAAGGGAATTTATACAAAAGATGGAGAGTGACACTTACACGTTCAGTAAGTGATGGGATAAGGGGGAACACTGTTCAACTAATGGGAAACTTAGGTTGGATGCTAGGTAATTTTTTTCATTCAGAGTGTGGTGAGGCAGTGGAACAGGCTGAGTAGTGAAACTGTGGATGAGCCTTGCCTGGAGGTGTTTAAGGCCAGGTTGGAAGGGGACCTGTACAGTGAAATAATGATTTTTATCTAGTAGTTGTTGTCAACTCTGCCCATGGGAGGAAGGGTGGAGCTAGATGGTCTGCAGATGGAACTTTAAGGCTCCTTCTAACCCAAGTCATTCTATGATTCTTTGATTTATTATGTCTGTAAGTCATCTCATGTCCTTCTGTCAGCTGCACTGGAGACACAGTATTTTCTTTGTATATCTATTGTGTATCCTAAAAGGTTTGGGAAACTGAATCATTTATATTGAATTACACCATTTACCTTTACAGTTAATGGAAGGTTCTTTAAATCTCCAATGAAAAAGATGTTTTTAATAATGAATACAATACTATCTAGTGTGAAATTCTGATTTAACTCAAATCTAGTCAAAATAGTAACTCTTTCTCAAGTATTAATGAGAGAAACTTAATGGAACAACTGTTGTGAGTACTGTGTCTAATGGTTTGGAATAACTGTCAGGTCTCAAAAGGTTATTATGGGTGGATTATTACTGACCATGAAGTTCAGAAAAAACACACTGAATGCAAAGGAATAGATGACAATACACTGAAGAGGTTTTCTGCTTAGAGAAAATAAATGAAATCTGAACAAATTATCCAACTAGTCTATTGTGTTTGCAAAATTGAATAGTTCTCTATTTGTTGTGTATAAATATTCTATTGATAATTTCACCATCTGGAATTCACACTGAAATGTTGTATTCTGAGCAAGTGTTAGAGCATACCCCCTTGACAGTGAAATGTGAGCTTTTAAATGTCAGTAGTTCTATTTAAGACTATTTCTTATTCTCCTAAACTACGTTCATGCTTTGAACACTGATAGATAATATTACTATTCATAATAAAATACTCAATATCACTCCACTACTATTCCTGCCCTAATAATTACTCGCTCTACAGATCAAATATCAAATTGTAATGACATAGTTGCAGCAATGTGAATGTTAAGATATTCCAGTTCTAGTTCAAATAGGAAAGTAAATTTCAAAGTCAGCAGGTACAATAGCTGTCCAGTGTTTTCTTCCAATTTAAACTGTGGAACATCCACTGAGGTTTTATCTACCATAGTGAAAAATGAAAGAGAGATTCAAAATTCCAATTCAAGATTAGTTTGAAAAATATGGGTTAATGTTATCTGCTATAGTTTTGGCTAAAACTGTGAGGCACCTCCTATATGCACTCATCTTGATGTTGCACTTCCCTACATATCTGAAAAATATTCAGCTACAGCTCCACAATATTAAATATAGGACCATAAAACCACAGAATGTCTTACTGCTCTCATAGCAGCTTACAGAGAACAAACTTAGACTGAGTCAAAATAAAATCTCCAGCAGCATTTGCCTCCATTACCTCAACAAAAAGTACTATTGTTCTTCCACTTGGAGTCCTGTACCAAAGACGAACAAACCACAACAACAACAACAACAACAAACACAGAAGAACCTCATATGCTCCCTCCAAGCTAACTTACTACTTTGAGAAGAATAGAATCAAACAGAACAGAATAAAATAGGATTGTTCATTTGGAAGAAATTCACAAAGATAATGAAATATAACTGCCTGACCTGTGCTTCTCAATACTTTGGTCGTCTTCCCAGAGCTTGAAATCTCTTTTGATGGATCTCAGGCTTCCTGTTGTGGCATTTTGTGTGCCTACATGGAGGAGCAGGAGTGGTGTCTTGCTTCAATTTATAGGAGGGAGAGGAGATTCTTTGATATATGTATACCCAATGTGAGATTAAGAAACAATGGCTCAAATGTTGGTCCAACCAGTTTATTACAAATCTTAGTCAATCGGGGAGATGGGGAAGGGGAGGCCAGCAACTGTTATGAATGATGGGGAAAGGAAGGTGGGTGATAGGAAAGATAG
>JAPSGF010000052.1:1800758-1818177 GCA_035772895.1 Perdix hodgsoniae
AGGGGGAGAGCAGCAGCAGCATTGGCCTTAGGCAGCAAGCAGGTACAGTGACAGAGCAAGTCCAGGAGGAAGAGGCAGGTCTCAGGTAGCAGACCCAGGGGAGTCTGTCAGCAGGCAGGTATCACATGGAGAGGCATCTGATGACACACACTTATCCTCCTGGTTGTTGTTCCCTTCTTCATCCTCCTTCTTCTGCCAATGTGCCATTCCAGGGTGCTTGGGTCAGTGCGTCCTGACATGGTTATCTCCCTCAAGATAAGCCCACACAAAAGACTGCTTCCTGACCATCAAGCTGGGACTTATCTCTTCTCTTTGATCCTGGCCTGCAAATCTTCAGACAAAAGATTTCACCAACTTCGACCAGGACTTGCCTGGACTTGTCCATCTGTGTCCTTTAGACAAAGGATTTCTCAGCCCTTGGCCCTGACTCACCTGGACTTGTCCTCAGCAAGCTTTATAAGGATTTGCTGCAGAGACAAGCTTCAGAACAGGTAAGATCGCTCTAGACAACGGATCTGCAGTAAAAAAGGCCAACAGAAAAAAGCTCTTTTTTAAGGCTTTTTTGAAGCCAGCAACAGTGCTGCACTTGTGCTGGGGATCTGGCAGCTTGTGGGCAGGCTCCTGAGTCAGCAGGGGTAGAGCTGGCAGATTAGCTGCACAGTTTAAACACCCTATGAATGTGTCATCACTGGCTCTTGACGGTCGCACCTGATAGTAAGCTTCAAATAGATTTGGGGAGCACCACAGGTGAGTAACCATTGTCACTGCCCACTGAGAACGGGGAGGTTCAGTGAGTGAGCACAGCCCTTGCTGCCCATATGGTGCTGCAGCTGTGGGTGTGGGAGATGGGTCAAGTGGTGAAGACTGTAAGTATTGTCCCTCCTTGCTCAGAAGATCTGCTTTCCTTTAAGCAGTCTCTTATACTGCAGGCCTAAACATGGTCTCCACCAGACACGGGCTTATTCCAAAAAACTGTGGCAACCCACGCAGAGGGCCTGCCCAGAATCATAGAATGACCTGGGATGAAAAGGACTACAATGATCATCAGGTTTCAACCCCCCTGCTATATGCAGGGTCGCCAACCACTAGACCAGGCTGCCCAGAGCCACATCCAGCCTGGCCTTGAATGCCTCCAGGGATGGGGCATTCACAACTTCTCTGGGCAGCCTGTTCCAGTGCTTCACCCTACTCTGGGTGAAAAACTTCCTCCTCATATCTAACCTAACCCTCCCCTGTCTCAGTTCATCATCCCCCCTTGTCCTATCACAATCCACCCTTGTAAACAGACAATCCCCCTCCTGTTTGTATGCTCCCTTCAAGTACTGGAAGGCCACAATGAGGTCTCTCCGGAGCCTTCTCTTCTCCAAGCTAAACAAGTTCAGTTTTCTCAACTTTTCCTCATAGGAGAGGTTTTCCAGCCCTCTGATCATCTTAGTGACCCTCTTCTGTACCCACTCCAAGAACTCCATGTCCTTCCTGCACTGGGGTCCCCAGGCCTGGACACAGTATTCCAGATGAAGCCTCACAAGAGCCAAGTAGAGGGGGACAATCATCTCCCTCTCCCTGCTGGCTACCCGTTTTTTAATGCAGCCCAGAACACAATTGGCCTTCTGGGCTGCAAGCGCACACTGATGGCTCATGTCCAGCTTCTCATCTACCAGGACCCCCAAGTCCTTCTCCACAGGGTTGTTCTCCAGATCTTCCGCCAGTTTGTATAAATAACTGGGATTGCCCAGACCCAAGTGCAGCACTCTGCACTTGGCTTTATTCTTTATTATTATATTATTATTTTATTATATTTATTATGTACTCAGAGCTGCTGTGCCCCTGCTTGTACAATACTTTCATAGAGCCGTAGCCCTGCTCCCTGAGCCATTCTGCAACAGTTTGCAGATGACACCAAGTTGGGAGGTGGTGTTGATCTGCCTGAGGGTAGGGAGGCCCTTCAGAGAGATCTGTATAAGCTGGATCACTGAGCTGAGGTGAATGGGATGAGGTTCAACAAGGCCAAGTACCAGGTTCTGCACTTTGGCCACAGTAATCCCATGCACTACAGGCTTGGGGATAAGTGGCTGGATGACTGTGAATAGGAAAGTTACCTGAAGGTGTTGGTTGATGCTCAGCTTAACATGAGCCAACAGTGTGCCCAGGTGGCCAAGAGGGCCAACAGCATCCTGACCTGCATTAGAAATAGCGTGGCCAACAGGAGCAGGGAGGTGATCATCCCCCTGTACTCAGCACTGGTGAGGCTACACCTTGAGTACTATGTCCAGTTTTGGGTCCCTCACTACAAGACGAACACTGAGGCCCTGGAAAGGCAACAAAACTGTTGAGGGGTCTGGAGCACAAGTCTTATGAGGAGCAGCTGAGAGAGTTGGGATTGTTTAGTCTGGAGAATAGAAGGGTCAGGGGAGACCTCATCACTCTCTACGACTTACTGAAGGGAGGTTGTGATGAGGCGGGGTTTTGCATCTTCCCCCAGGCAACACACAGGACCTGAGAAAATGGCCACAAGTTGTACCAGAGGAGATTTAGATTAAACATAAGGAGAAACTTTTTCTCTCAGAGAGTGGTCAGGCACTGGAATGGCCTGACCAGGGAGGTGATGGAGTCGTTGTCCCTGGCAGTGTTCAAGAGGCATTTAGATGAGGAGCTACAAGATATGATTTAGTAGCTTGTGGTAGCAATGGTGGTGGGAGGACAGTAGGACTAGAGGATCTTATAGGTCGTTTCCAACCTTGTAATTCTATGATTCTATGAGACAAAGGTACAAAAGAATGTACTCTTGCAAGTAGGTAATAATACGAAAGCAGTACAAAATTTAAAAGCTTCCTAGTGACATCACAAATTCCAGAGAGGTCATGGAATCTCCTTCTCCGGAGATACTCAGTACCTGTCTGGACACCTACTTGTGTGACCTACTGTAGGATAACTGCTTTAGCCAGGTAGGGTTGGACTCAGTGATCTCCTGAGGTCCTTTCCAACCCCCGCAGTTCTATGATTCTGTGAATCTGATCTACAGCGAGAGCCTGTACACCCTTAAAGAGTGTGTCAGTTACAACTCATCGCTGTTTCTTTGCAGCTCTGGTCTTGAAGCTGCACTTCTGTTCTGTGATGTGGACTGAGTACACAGACATAGGCTTCTCTTAAATATCCATGTAGTAACTTTCTTCTACTCCTCAGCGTCACTTAAATTGCTACCTTCATCCTCATGAGATCAAATACTAGGACTGCCTCAGTAGTGGTCATGCTAGATTGATTTGTGCATATCAAAAAAAGTAGAGCACAGCTTCATGGTTCTGTCCCTTTCTTGGACTTCCAGATGCTTCTCATTCCTCCCCTTCAGCAATTCAATCCCATTGATCCCAATGAGTAGTAATCAAAATACAGTTTACTGTATGTAGTTAGTATCATGAACTCTGTGAGGATGATAACATGATAACATAAACAAGAGAAAACAAAAGGCTTACTTTTAGGTACTCTAGCATAATCAAGGGATGGTACTACTGCTGTGAATGAAATGTAAAAGACAATTATACAACCACTCAGGACAATTTAGTCAAACAACATGTGGCCCTGCCTGTGGCAGGTGGATTGGAGCTTGATGATCCTTGAGGTTCCTCCCAACCCAAGCCACTCTATAGTTCTATGATCGAAGCTATTAGTTGGAGTTAAGCCCAATTTACAGAGCCTTACAAATTTAATAGGAAAATAAATGTAGAAAGCAATAACTCGATAATTTGATGGAGTCTTAAAAAATATGTCTTTCAGTGGTTTTCACCAAAATTCACAGAAATATTTTTATCTTATAATACAACATGAATTTGCATTATACCATACAGAAAACATATGGGAGGAATGCTTTTATAGTAAACCTAATCACACGATTGCTGAGATAAGAAAACAAATCTGTGTGTATGTATTTGTGTAAATTTTTGTTCTTGCATTAGGAGAAAAAGGTGGAGTGAATGGTGTCTCACTTCAATTTGTAGGAGGAAGAGGAGGTGCTTTTAATATATGTATACCCAACAGTGACATTTAGAAACAGTGGTTCAAATGTTCGACCAGACAGGTTATTACAAATCCTAGTCACTAAGGGAGATGGGGAAGATGGGAAATAGAAAAGATTTAGGAAATAGAAGCAAGGGTCTTTGTAGAAAGCAAGAGAGAGTCACTAATGAGGGTTCCAATGTTGCTCGTGGTTTGGACTTAATCTTCCATAGTGATGGGTCACTAGAGGTTGTGTTGTTCAGTTTACAACTGCTCTTTCCAACAACATTATAAAATTATTTATAATCCAGAGTGGTCTGTCAGCTCTCTTTGGAGTGACAGTTTCTGGCTTTTGAATCTCAGCAGGAACTCCTTTGTTGCCATCTTCCAGGCCTTGCAAATTTTAAGTCAGAAGATAAGAGGAAGCTAGGAGATGCCAGTTGCATCCTGTCTGCACAGGACGTACTGGTATCATTTCCCAACCTATCCTATAAGGTTGGAGTCATTTTCTCTGAGGCAGAGTCTTCAGCCAATTAACACTCCTGAGCACTCCCTTGTGAAGGCAAACAGTACAAAGAAATGCTTTGAAATGTAAAATTGTTCACAAAGTGATCTTGATTGCCACCTGGTGACACCCACCACTGCCTCCTGCATAAGTCAGAGTCCTGTCCCAAGAAATGCCTTGAAAAGCAAGTTTGAGCCAAAAACAAAGGAGGGTTCAAATAGATGCAAAGGATCTTCTGGTCCGTCTTTTATGTGTTTGTTTGTTTGTTTGTTTGTTTGTTTGTTTGTTTTTCCCTGCAAGCAAAGAACAAATATGTTGTTTTGAGTGCCTTTTCTCCCTGTGATGTAAGAGAAAGAAGAATTTGATCAATTTACTTTCAGTAGAATGGCCTGAAGGGAACAAACTTTGAAAAGTTGTATGCATGACTGTGTTTACATTATGAGACTAAGGAATTATAGAATAACTCAGTAATTTCAATCATGAGTGCAGCATCTGATGCACGGACTTAAATGTGAATGATCCAAATTCTTTATTACAATTTCTCACATCACTTATATACCTTCACAAGTTTTCTTTTTCTAGCTTTCCTGTCCACCCCTACATGTCAACAGAGCGTTCTACAAAACACTCTTCAACTGTTCACACAGGCACTTATCCAGTCAGAGCCGTGAGATGTTCTTCTTCTAGAAGTGCCCTTGGTTCTCATGCTGTTTATCTTGCTCCATAGGTTCTGCTCTGAACAGTTTTTCTTGTATTCCCACACATGAGGGACTTCTGAAGATCTTTTGGTTTAAATTCTTTCTTACCTAGATTTGAATTTAAAATTAGAGCATGTTGCTCAAAATCTTGTTGAGTTCTGAATATCTTCAAAATAGAAATTTCTCAGACTTTCTCGGTAGCCTGTTCCAGTGTTCCAGATTTTGATGCCTTATTTTATATATATATATATATATATATTTTTTTTTTTTTTTTTCCCAATATGTAACTTGCTGCAGCTTTGTCCGCTACTTCTTGTCTTTTTGCTGTATACCTTTGAACACAGATTCTGTTTTCTCTGTAACTGGTTTTCAGTATCTGAAGACATTAGTTGGATCCTCCATTAGCCGTTTCTTCTGTCTTTGTATGTCATATGCTTCACAACCCTAATTTTCTTGGTGTCTCTTTTTTGGATTCACTACTCTAGATGTGTTATTCAGAAGTGCCAAACAGGGAAAAATGATCACTTCTTTGACTTATTGGCAACCACCTTACTAAAGCATTCCAGTGTATTCTTGACCTTTTATTATTATTATTATTATTATTTTTTCCCTTGCATCCAACTTATTGTCTGTCACAATCTGTAAAGCTGTTTTCTAGCAATGTGGTGCCCAGCCTATACTCACTCATTCACTTTCTATACCAAAGGACTTAGCACTTAGATTTTATAGTATCATAAAATCTTTTGCATTGGAAGGACAATAGGAAACCATTGTTTTTCAATCACATTAACATGTATAGAAATGATAAAAGCTCAAAGACTTTCCTGTCACCCTAAACAGTGATGTCAGATGAGTTTTACAAGATTGTAGATCTTCCATCTGCTGTATATACAAGTGTTGCTGCCCTATAATTTCTGTTGAAGATTATTCCAAATATTTCTATAAAAATAGATTGGATTGAGTATGCTAGATTATATATATAGTTTAATATATAGTTTATAGCATAGTTTTGTTTGTTTTCTGTCTTCTTTTCCTCGAACAGAACATTTTGTTCTTTTTTTTTTTTTTCCCCCCAATGTTTAAATGCCTTTTAATGGATAGCAACCTACTTGTCTTCATTTAGTTTGTCTTGTTTTACTATCTACCTATTCATCTTAAGTCAATTTGTGTTTTTGTCTACACAATGTTATTTTCTCCTATGTTCATTCTATCACTTTCTCTGTAGAACATTATGCCATAACCCTGTGAATAAAATCTCAGTGATCTTCAAACGTGCTTGTAGCTCAGGAATTAAACCTAAAAATTTCACCAGTCTTTTGATGATTTAAAGTCTGAGGAGTTTAGCACACTGAGGCCCAGCTACTGTAAGACAAGCACTCACATAAAGCCTAGTAGGCATTTAAAAGAACACACATTTACAAATGCAGACACAATTCCAGCCTAAAGTAGTATATAGACATCTATGAGAAACACAGCTTTAAGAAAGCAATATGTATTGACTATCCACTGTTTACATGACTACTTTATAAAAATGAATCTGAAACTTTTGAGCAGAAATTCAGATGGGAAGACAATTCAGGCTGTCTCACTAGTATATTGGATCAATAGTTAATACTTCAGAAGGTAGCAAAAGAGCAATTGGTTTGGAAGACAAAATTTTAGACTTTATAAATAATCTGCTTTTCTAAGATCACAGAATCATAGAATGGTCTGGGTTGAAAAAGACTACAATGATCATCAGGTTTCAACTTCCTGCTATGTGCAGGGTCACCAACCACTAGACCAGGCTGCCCAGAGCCACATCCAGCCTGGCCTTAGATGCCTCCAGGGATGGGGCATTCACAACTTCTCTAGGCAGCCTGTTCCAGTGCTTCACCCTACTCTGGGTGAAAAACTTCCTCCTAATATCTAAACTAAACCTTCCCTGTCTCAGTTCAAGATTATCCCCCTTTGTTCTATCACAACCCACCCTCTTAAACAGCCATTCTCTTTCCTTTTTATATGTTCCCTACAAGTACTAGAAGGAAATGTTTAGTTTTTAGCCTTGGTGTCTCCTATTAATTTTGAATATCCCAAATATTTTACCCTCATTAAGAAGTATGAATACTGTGCAATCATATTGCCTATCTATGGAACCTGAAAGAAGAACAAAATACTTAGCAGTACTGAATATATTGAAATGTATTATCTGAAGTCAGTAGGATTCATAAGTGTGCTAGAAAAAAGACTGAGGTGGTTTATCAAACCTTTCTAAATTACAGAAGGAAGTCCTCTATATCTTGTACACAAGCACATAAAGGTCTCTGTAAGAATCATGATTTACTCCTGATTAATTTCAATGGATAATTCTCTTCATATTTAGAATTGGCGAGCAAGATTGGCTGACTGTAACTCAAAAATAGGTCTTTCAATATCTATACTTCCAATATGTCAGTGGTGTCCTGAAACAATAACCCTGTTGTTTCTGAAATCCTGTTTAACACAGGACACTGACAGATTTGTCCAATAATATAGGACCTTCTATTTGTAATCTAGGGAAATGTCATGTTGTGCTTTGAAACTCAGAGTAATAACCTGATATCTGAGTTCAGGGACTGCATTTTCAAACCTTCATATTTTAGTGCAAACTGCTGACAAGCTGAAATATGAAAAATATGAGAAAGTCTGTCTGTAAAAAGTGAATCCAAAATATCTTCAAAAGTGACCTTAAACTGAGTAACTGATTGTTTGAAACTACTCACAGTTATCCCATATTTTATAATGGCCTAAGTAAAGTTGGCTAACCCATTTTTTTTTTCACTGTCAGACTTCCGATAGCATGCAGATGATTTCTGCCATTGTACAGATTTGTGATCCAAGAAAAGTAGAAGTTACATAGGGAGAAAATAATAAAGAGAAGCACCAAAAGAAATATCAGTTTCACACAGATAATGGGAGTCAGCTTGTGGTAAGTATTTTTAGTTCAGATATCTTCATATTCTCAGAACTCTCTCTTTATAGTGAACATGTTATTAGGCTTCATAAAGTAATAGATGCTGTTTTCCCATTAGACCAGAAACTCAACCTAATGAAAGAACAGAGTTCGTTTTTACTCCTGTGATGTTACTGACTTAAGGATATTATGGCATTTTGCTTCAGTTCACTATGCAGTGTGAAGTCATTGGTTAAGCACCAGATCAAAGAATTACAGTACTCTTCAAAGTACTGGGGATTATAGTCTGACTTCCAGAGGTGAAAGGTAAAGAAAAAGACAAAGAAGCACCTGATGGGATGAATCGGTTAAGCCTGTAGCATAGTAGCAAAGTCTATTGACATATTGAAAGAAGCGAACAACCAACAAACATTATAACTTCCAGTAGTAGTAGCTGTTGTTTTTTCTCATTTGTTTGTTTTGTTTCTATAGAAAAAAAAATAAAAAAAATAGTACTATACAAACACTGATGCAAGTATTCTACATAATAGATGGATTCTTAATTTCTGGAAGAAAAAAAAAAATAAAAGAGAGAGAGAGAAAGAAATTTAAAATTGTTTTTTATTCACTTTGTGCCAGTTTCATTTTATTAGTTTTCACAGTTACATTGCAAAATCACATGGATTTTCAAGACACTGGTCAAGTGATAGAAGGCTAGCATACATGCCATTGTAATTATGACTTCAGTACTAATGGTAGTCTTTCTTTCCCAAAGTCTTTCAAATTCTTTATTCTATAGTAATGTGTTGCTATATCGTGCCTACTCAAGGACAGTGAATCATCTAGCAACTTGTAGCTTTTTAATGGTCTGACAAAAACTTCTCTTTCTCTGTAGTTCTGCTTTAGCTATACCAGCAACTTGGAGTCTGACTATGCTGGCTCTGTTTGCCAGTATGGATGCCTCTCAATGGTATTCTTACATCCATTAGCAAATGCCGAAGTCTAACTTCCTTGAAATTTCAGTATACAATGAGACTGTGCAGTTTAAAAAAAAATAACATAAGAAAAAATTATGTATTTAGGCAAAAGAAGAAGAAAAACATGCTGTCTTGTAGGTATATTGAGACAGGAACTTAGTAACTTCAACTAAAATATAAAACAGTTTGTATGAATTACTAGTAAAAGTGATACCTAATTGAGTGCTTTTCTTCAGGGGAAAAAAAAAAAAATCACCTCAGGATATGAATAGATGAAATTGCTCTGAAATTATGGTAATAGTCTCTAGACCAACATAGATAAATGTTTTGGTTTAGATTTTTTTTTTCTTATGCAAATACAGACTAGCAGATTTCAGTATAGTTCAATTTTTTACAAGTCAACCTGCTAACCTACACTTCCCCACTTTCAACAGATTTCTGACAAACAAGCACAATTAATTATTACTAATTTTGGTTTCAAGCCATGAAACATCAACATGAAAAGAGGCATTTTCTTCCTATGCTAGGCAGTCCATCACAGTTCTTTATTTCCATTTAAGCTGTAGATTATTTAAATGCAAGAATGGTATACAATGACTACAGAATGCAATGCATGCTAATAATCTTTATTACCTCCGGTTATTTGTCATAAGGAAAAAAAAAAAAAAAAAGTACTAAAGTATAGTGGGTTTTTTTGGAGTCCTAGTGACATTTTTGGCCTTGGTTTCATCTTTTATTAGAATCAGGTCATTCTAGAACAAATTTATCTGGAAAATTCGAAAACAGCCAGGAGGATTGTATTGGTGTAGCGGGTGGGGAGGTGGGGGGTGGAGGGGGCTGCTTGTATGGTATCTGTTAGGAGAAGCCAGGGGCTTCTAGTGGTAAACTAAGGAGCTGAGGCTGCATTTACACTGCTTTCCAGTGCCTGAGACTGTTCCTATATATAACTGAATTTACTTGTATAAACACAGTCTGAAGATATGGGCAATATAAAGCTTACTATAGTGGCACTGAAGGACTGTAGAGCCTAGGAAAACAAACTGAATTGTGCCTTCATATTACCTCACGCAGCATGAGACATAGAGCCAAAACAATGACAAACGCTGTGTAAATCAATATCAATGTTACCAGCAGGTGACCCATTTTATTTTATTTTATTTTATTTTATTTTATTTTATTTTATTTTATTTTATTTTATTTTATTTTATTTTATTATTTATTTTATTTTTATTTTTATTTAGAATCAGAGAAAAGGCTGTAATATTGTGGAAGAAAAAATCTAACAAAAATAACAACACCAACTGTCAAGTAGTAGTAAGAATAAGCAGAAAGTAATGTAAACATCTCAGTAGTGAGTGGAAGATTAAAATGAGCTGTTTATACTTCTCAGTGAAACAGGTTAACTCTCAGGTTAGTATTAGTAATCTGACTTTCATTAGTTTTAACAAAAATGTTTTCTAACAAGTGGTTAACTGAGTTTGTCATCAACAACAGAACAAGATGAGATCTCACCCTTGAATAATAAAGAACAAGTTAGAGAGACCATCACAAATCAAAGGATTTCATATTGTCTGAGACTGGTAACTTTCAGCTCACGTTACTTAGACTACTTGATAGAATCTTAGAACTATTATTTATTTATTTATTTATTTATTTATTTGAGAAGTGCTTCTATAAATACATGAAGTTTTAGCAAAAGACTGGAGGCAAGCTGCTTTGGTCTCCTCTTCAAAAAATGAAAGTAAGAAACTATAAGACTGTTGTCCTAACTTTGTCATCCAGAACAAATTCTGAAATAAATATTTGGAGATACCTATATGAAAAAAATGAGATATATTACAACCATTATGGATTTATTCAGAATCGATCTATTTCTATTTATAGAATGATGGAGGATTTATGAACAGAGGAGCAAGAAAGGTATTGTATATCTTCATTTTAATAAAGTCTGAAGTCTGTGAAAAATGCAAGCACAATAATGGGGCATGTTACCAGAAGATAAAACCTGGAAGATATATTGAATAATCTCATATTTGCACAGTGCTGCTGAAATTTCAGTAATTACAGTATTTACAGTTTTGGGCAATGTATTTCCAGAAATATTCAGACAATTCTTATGAAGGACAAGGAAGTAGTTAAGAGACTAATAAGTTTCTATGTTTAATCTATAGGATAAAATGAGTAAATTAGTAGGTACAGCTTAAAAATGACAAAAATAAGTCTGAGGAGTAAACATAAGAATGATTTTTGTTTGCATAAAAAGCATTTCTAAGAGAGAGCACTATTTTCCCACCGTTCCAAGCTGCATAGACCAAGAAATAATATGCCTGGCATTTATTATTGCAGTGATTTAGGAACCTTAATCATTAAAACTACTTCACTGGAGGGTAGACAAAGATATGTCAGTAATGACTACATCTACTTTTTGGACTAGCTTTTCTTTGAAAAATTATCATTTTATGAAGTATAGTGACCTTTCATAAAATGGCCTTTCAGCTTATACTTCCATGAATATGCATAGGAAGCTTAAACCTGACTGTGGTACTCAGTTTCTTTTTTTGTCTGTGATGTTTTTTATCCCATTTTTCTCACCTCTTGGCATGCTGTAATGTCCTTTTAATAAAGATAAAGTGTTCTGAGGACAAATATGAATCTTTCTTTGCATTTTTAGCAAAAGAAAAGCCTGATAAAATGTAGTGTTGAATAACTAGTGAGAGTTCATTGTAACAAGTTTTCCTAAAATGAGAAGTGATAGAAGAGTTTGAATTAGTTGTGAATTGACATAGACTATTCAACTTGTGGACTGCTTATGAACATTTATTTTTTCTTAGAAAAACACTTAAAAAAATATATATAATTAAATTGTGGGGATACATTTTCTAAACGATTGTTCTTTTGCATTGTAAATTCATGTTTCTCATTAGCTGTTTGGCCTTCCCCTAAGTAAGAAAATAGAACATGACAAATCCAATGGCTGTAGCTCCCACTCTTCAAATTATATATTTATATATATATTTTTCCCATTACTTCTTCTCTCCCTTCATTGAATTTTATGTTCGTGGTGGCCAACTGCATAAGGCTACAAGAGTTGGTGGCAGAAAAAAAAAAAATGATAATACTAGTAGCTGTGCAGAACTGCAACTTCTGAGGAACTAAAAAAAAGCTGAAATGCTAAAAACCAGCCAAAGTTTGGAGTGCCACTTAGCACACAGAAATGAGAATGGAGTGGTGAGTGAGGAGAGAATAATCTTCACAAGCTTCCAAGCAATCAGTTCTCACGAGTGTCAGTTAAAGAGTTGCAAATATCAATTTTCAGGCAAACTTTATTCTACTGAGATTGATAAAATAGATTTTTGGTAGTTCTGCAAGTAGTAGTTCTTTCTTAGCTCATCAGAACAGTTCTCATGTTTCTCAGCCCGTTCCAATTTTGTCAAGAATAAATGGCTTTTTCTCTAACATAAGAATATACAGATATGAATGAATCTATATGACTGCATGAATTAGCAATAGAGTACCTCATATTGACTATTCCTTCATGAATGGAAGAATTTAGATTACCTTTAGTGAGAAATATTTTTGAAGTAGAAATATTTAGCAGATGGTTTCAACCAAATCCAAGAACTTCTCACTTTTCTTTGTAAGACAAAATAATGATGAAACCAGTGTTTCATTTGTAGTGTCCATGACTCTGTTGACCTAGGATGGTTAAAGTACATCAGAATGAGAGCTTAAACAAGTAGTTCAATTAAATAATGTAGAGAGTAAGCTTAGGCAAATGCTTTATAACACTGCATCATATATTGATAGCACTGAATTTTGATGCTACTACATTTGCTAGCAGATAAATTCGGGATTTTTTTTTTTTCCTTTGTTCCAGCATGTTTGTTTTTTAGAAGCACTTTCTGTTTTGTTGTTGTTTTGTTAGGCTGTTTTAAAGTAAGTAGTTTCCAATTCTTTATTTTTATTGTTTTTCTTTAAAGTCTCTTTTTTTTTATATTTATTTACTTTTTTTTTTTTTTAATTCCTACACTCCTATTTGAAGCACAAAAGGGTTTTCCATGATTATGATCTATATGTCTCTACTCATAAGCTTCTGACTGCAAGTCATCCTTTGCTACAACTGTTGTAGCAATTGTACAATTTGTTGTACAATTAGTTGTATAGCTTTCTTTATGTGAATTCTCCTGCAAAATACAGAATGGGACTACCTACCAAACTGATCAACTTTTATATTGTATTGTATTGTATTGTATTGTATTTATTTATTTATTTATTCCTGTATCCTGTCTCTACAGCTTTTCGGTCTCTGGACATAGTATAGTTTTACTACCTACACTTTTCATAGCTATAGAACATTAAATGCCAGAGAATAAAAGTTAAGTGAAATAAAAATAAATAAATTAAGAACCTTTCTGTCCTACTTCATTTTCTAGTAATTCCCCTAACTTTTACAAAAGTAGAATCTTGTAGTTTGAGTCTAGTTTTTCCAAAGGAAAAAAAAATGAGTTCACCTTTAAATATAGTGCATAGTTTCTGCTTTCTGCTTCCATTAAATATTCTGCAGGAAACCTACTTTACAAATTGTGGTTGAAAGTTACATAAAGTAATGTGTCTGTTAGCAAACAGAAGTAAAGAGATACAAATGCTGAAAGCATTCAATTATTGAAAATACTATGAAATCTTCCGCCCAGATGGACTGATAGTACATCAACTTTTTAACGTCATAAACATCACTGTCTTCTCAGCAGCAAAACACAGACCACTGAATTCTCCTTTCAGAATTCCCACTATTGAGATGCTGCATATCTAAAGCGCAGCTCTTCTGCAACAGGGTGATAGAAGTAGTCTACAGAAGGGCAAAAAGCGCTGTTAAAAATTGAATGAATCTTATTATGATTACTTTGAACAAAAATGGCACAATATTCCTTTTTATTATTTTTCTTAGTTCAGATAACTCTATTTCCTATTTAAAAAATACATAAGAAATAATTGGAAGCTAATACATTGTTTTTAATGGATAATATATTTTCAAAACCGTAGGTAGTGAATAATAACTTAAGAAGCTACAGTACTACAGTGTAACAAACCAATTGTGAAGAAAGACATTCAAGTAAAGTAAAATTAACTATACTGATCCCACAGAGTGGTACATGTGTAATGTAACAGCAGATGTCATTTTAATTATTCTAATTATTCTTAAAATAACATACAACACATACCTTTTTTTTTTTTTTTTGGCTTAATCAATCCTATGACAGGACAAATTAAGGGGTAATGGTTGCACATATATGATCTTACTTATACTACAGGACTCTGTAAATTTAGACTTCCCTTCTGTTTCTGCAGCATCAACCAATCATTAAAAAAATGTTTCAGTGGGTGTTACATATGTAAATTCCATGGGAAGCCTGAACTCATCCTAGTTGTACTGACTGGATATGAGAGAGATCCAGTGTGTAAACCAATTATATCACTTTGGTATTGTGCTTAAGCTAGTTAACCCTACAGCATAATTTTTCTGTCAGGAATGTTGACCAATTATAATCATTCTAATTTGTTGTTACAGAGAATGTATCACAGAATGTCTTGGAGTCAAGATAAGATATTTTGTATTTTGTTTTTCCTCAGGAAAATACAAGGACAAGCATATTTTCAGAATGTTGATGAAAGTCAGATTTCATTGCTTAGCTTATTTTATTTGTTATAATGTAAACTCAGCAGAAGAAAGATTGTTCTCACAGCAGATTCCACTTCAGTTATTGCCAAATTCTTTAAACTGGAATAAAATATGAAATTTGCGTATAAATCTTGAAAATGCATTAAAAAAACCCACCACCAACAACAAAAAAAACTTTCACTGTTATAAGTCTTTTTTTCTCTGTACTGATGAACAGAATCAGGATATTCATTTCATAGAATCATAGAATGGTCTGAATTGAAAAGGACCACAGTGATAATTAATTTTCAACCCCTATGCCATGAGCAGGGTTGCCAACCAGTAGACCACGCTACCTAGAGCCACATCCAACCTGGCCTTGAATGCCTCCACGGATGGGGCATCCACAGCCTCCTTGAGCAACCTGTTCCAGTGCTTTACCACCCTCGGTGTGAAAAACCTCCTTCTAATATCTAACCTAAACCTCTTCTGTCCTATTTTAGACCATTCCCCCTTGTCCTATCAATATCAACCCATGTAAACAGTTGTTCCCCCTCCTGTTTATATGCTCCCTTCAAGTATTGGAAGGTGTCAATGAGACCTCCCTGGAGCCTTCTCTTCTCCAAACTAAACAAACCCAGTCCCCTCAACCTTTTCTCATAGGAGAGGTGCTACAGCCCTCTGATCATCTCAGTGGCCCTTCTCTGGACCCATTCCATCAGCTGTGCATTTTTCTTATTCTGGGGTGCCCAGGTCTGGATACAGTACTCCAGATGGGGCCTCACAAGAGCTGAGTAGAGGGGTACAATCACCTCCCTCTCCCTGCTGGCTACTCCTCTTTTAATGCATCCCAGAACAAAGCTGGCCTTCCAGTCTGCAAGTGCACACTGCTGGCTCATGTCCAGCTTCTTATTTACCAGGACACCCAAGTCCTTCTCCATGGGGCTGCTTTCAAAGAGATCTTCTGCCAAGTCTGTACAAACACCTGTAATTGCCCCATCCTAAGTGCAAAACCTTGCATTTGGCCTTGTTGAACCTCATTAGGTTCACATGGGCCCACTTCTCCAGCCTGTCCAGGTCCCTCTGGATGGCTTCCCTTCCTTCCAGTGTATTGACTGCACCACTCAGCTTGGTGTCATCTGCACACTTGCTGAGGGTGCACTCGATGCCATCATCTGTGTCACTGATGAAGATGTTGAAGAGCACCGATCCCAAGATGAACCCCTGAGGGACGGCACTTGTGACTGGCCTCCATCCTGACACAGAACCATTGATCACAACCCTCTGGCTGCAAACAGCCAACCAATTCTTAATGCACTGAACATTCCATCCTTCAAATCCATACCTCTCCAATTTAGAGAGAAGGGTGTGGTGGGGGACCATGTCAGAGGCTTTGCAGAAGTCCAGATAGATGACATATGTCTTGTTTCCCCATCCACCAGTGCTGTCAATCCATCATAGAAGGCCACCACAGTGGTCAGGCAAAATCTGCCCTTAGTGAAGCCATGCTGGCTATCTTGGATCACCTCTCAATACATGACTTATGTTCAGCAAATAAAACTTAAACAGACCATTCTGCACTTCCCAGATATTGTATTTTTAAATGCAGATATTTTGTAAAGTTCATAATTTTAAGGCCTTAGTATTCCCATTACTTTGTTCTGTTTAAACTGTTCAGACAGAATGGAAGGCTTTGACAAAATTATTGCATCTCCCTTGTGTTTTATAGGTAGGATCTTTATAGCTAGGTGCTTCCTGTAACCACTCATAATCATTTATTTCTGAAAATGCTATTATAAATTCCCTATCCATGGTAAATATTTAAGTTAATATCAGCAGGGCCTATAAAGTTATCTTGAGGAGATTTTGGTTGCAAAGTGCAGACGGGTTTTATTAAAAGTGGTCAAGTCCTTGGAGATTATGTAAGCATCCTACCAACATCAGTCTAATCAGAACATTATCTCTACTCTTTTACTTTAAATAAGTTCAGTTCAGAATGTGTGCAGGAAGGAGAAGAGTTATGTGACCAAATTTTGCTACAAACTGTACTTCAAATGGCACAAAGTGACATTGCTAGTGAATAGAGGGTGCTGACTGTTATCTGTGGTTAATAACTTCTCTCACTAGCCCCCATTCAGCTGCCAGTTAACACAAAGACACGTCTGTATGACTTTTAAAGGATCTGAATTAATACACCCAGCCAATCAATGGTTTCTGCCCCTTCCACAAGGACACTGGTCTGTTACCATTACTGGATGCTGTCAACAGAAAATAACATGGGAGTCACAAAAGGTAAAATGATGTCAATGTAATCAGAGAACAGACAAAAGGCAAACAATGCTGTCATGGAAAAGAGTGTAGCAAGGAGACTCGGAGGTTGGCTTAAGCCTCTTGACAGATCCCAGTGAAACTAGCTTGAAATTCAATAATACAAAATCCAGCATTGTGACATAGAAGATGAGAATTGCTGTTTCCATTCAATTAAAATCAGTGAATGCTGCTGGCATAAAATAAATTTGACAAAATATCAAGAGGTTTTGCATTGTAAGTAAAAATATTTTTCTTCTAAACTGAAAGAAAACAGAAGTGGTAGAAGAGTTAATGTAATTTTTGTCAAAATTATATTACATGAAATAATAATAATAATAATAATAATAATAATAATAATAATAATAATAATAA
>JAPSGF010000052.1:1818187-1848381 GCA_035772895.1 Perdix hodgsoniae
AATAATAATAATAATAATAATAATAATAATAATAATAATAATAATAAAAGGCTTCCTGATTTTCTGTTCATTGTGAAGTTAAACAAAACTCTACAGATTAAGATGATTTCAGCATAAAAATGAAGCAATTTAAACTGTTTGCATATCCATGAAAATTATGTGTAATGAGTTTATCCTTCTTTTTGAAATTTGTGCTGTAATATGTACATAATTTCCCTAGAAGATTATTTTCAAGGATTCGTAGACAAATAATATGATATCACATCAGGTCATATATGTGTGGAAAACTGAATAAATGAGCAACTTTTGGACTATGTAAGATTTTACACCCATTCTAGTTACACACATTTGTAAGGTGGGTCTGTAAGAACATTCTGTACTGCCAGGATACTGCATCCTTACCCATGTTGACACAAAATATGCATCTTCTTCCCTTCTGATCTTTATTGGAAAGAAATGCTGTGTTGACTCAGAGAGGGATCCATGTGATCTTTTCTGATCTGCGTGATTTAGGAGAATTAATCGGAAGTGTTCTGCAGCCAAGATACAGTTTTATAAACATTTAGGCTCAGATTCTTTTAGTCTAATGTTGAGCACTGAGCAAGAACTCCTATGTTTCTAGATCGCACAAATCGAAGAAACTATCTGATGCTCCAAGTTATGAATCAATTAGAGACACTGTGTGATTCAGCCCAAAAACTACTCAAGAAACAAAAAAGAAGCTCCTCGCCAGCTTAGTTTTAAAATATTAAATGGATACCTTTGGTCTTTCATGTGTATACATGAAAACCAACTGTTATGAACTATACATATGATTTTTAGGGATCAGAAAACTCCACAGATTCCTCTGTTAATCATGTAACCTATAAAGGTTACAAGAGATCAGTAAGAAATCTTTATTTAATTGTAAATATGCATTTTGAATTTGTTACAAATTTTATTTTTAAATAGGTTGTAGGCTGCTCCAGTTTCTTTAAAAATGTGATGAACCAGCTGTTTATCAATTATCAGATGTATAAGAAAGCTAATATTGATGGGGTCTTTGGCTAATCTCTCTGATCAACTTTCCTGTTGTGTTTCAATGATTACTTATTGGCTTATAGCAAGATTTTTTTCCATATTTGCAAAGTTTTACAGATGTCTATTTCCTTGACCTACATTATATGACTAGAACTACACTGCAGTTAAGTTCACCAAAGACCTTTCTGGTCATCTGCTTGTCATGTTTGAATGTAAGTCACTTCAAAAATAAATGAAAGTAACTAATCAACATGTTTTTGTAAGATGTAAAGTGACGAGGGCAGGTGTCAGCCTGGTGATGGCTCTTCAGTATTATAGCATCCTACTGTGAAAAGCAGCTGGACTTTAATTTATGAATGAGGATTCCTTAAAAAAGCACATCAGTATAATCTTGCATAGATGATTAATTTGGTGGAGAGCCACCTAAAATTGCATCCAGCGGAAGGCAGAATTCTTCTAAAATAGTATGGTTACTCTCTTATGTGAGCAATTTGTCATACTTCAACACCTTTGATAATGACATGAATTGATGGATGATACAACGGACTAAACTTACTATGTTCTTCACGATCACTTACCCTTGACTTTGTCTATCCTAAGATCAAGTACCTGAAATACAAGGATATACCATAAACTAAACATCTAGGCACCTAATTAAAAAAAAAAAAATAAAAAATACTGGGAGTAGATACATTTCTTTAGTAGGATGCATGACTTCCAGCGTATCTGTCTTTTTACTGGCCTTTACTAAGTAATTATTTTTAATTAGATAGTAGATATTTGATTTCTAAATTACTCAATAACATTTTGAAATTAATACATTTTGAAATTAATAGTACAACAAAAGCAGTAGATGCTGAATAAGTTTGTCAACTTTTAGGGTGCAACTCAATACGTAACTCATTATAAGACACTTTCTATGAGGTGCGATGGAAATTGTTTTTTTCTGAGGACTGCATTAGTCAAGTGTATTCTACTCTTATAGCTCTTCCCAAATAAATGTAATTAAATTGTCTATGCAACTTGCTTTTTTTTTTTTTTTGTGGCTAAGAAATGAAACAAAATTCAATAAAGCAAAATAAAATGTTTAGATCCCTGTGGAAAAAACACATTGCTTTTAGTTTCAATACAACAAAAATACTGGTGCTAGAGTCATAGAAAATAAGATTTATTTATTTATTTATTTTTAAGGCATAAATAAGAAAAAAAAAATCTTGAAAATGTATGTTTAGTTGTTTTGTTTCTTTGTTTGTTTTATTGTAATAATTGAGCCCAGTTGTATCCACTATTGACACTGTTCTAGTATTATGAATCTGGGTTAAAGATGTTTCCTAACTAGCATTTTTTTCATCTCTTTATACAGAAGTTTGTAATATGTCAGGTACAGACTGAAAATTGTGTTTCTCTTTTTGAATTCTTAAGGGAGTCTAAATGTTTAGCTCATATGAGTATCTACATGTCATGGTTTTATGATTTTTGGTCATCAGTATTCCACACCATAACATCATGTAATGCATGTAAACCATGACACTACACCACAGAAGTATAAAGTTATTAAGGTTAATCCCATCTTCTGCATATGTTTAAGAAGAGATATTACACTTGCTTTTAATGCAAATGTCAACAAAATCATGCATAAGAATCTGAAGTATTAGTAGAAAAACTGTTTTGCTTCTAGCATATCTAAGAGGGTTCTTTACATTGTATTATTTTTATTTTATTAGTACCATGTTGAAATCCATATGAGAAGATGTAATTTGTTGTATTTTTAGAGATCATTAACTACCTTAATCATTAATATGGCTTGGACATTCAGCATTTTAATAGAAAGCAGTCTAGTTTCTGATCTTATGTTTTCATAGTACTTTCTGGATTCTTAGATTTTTCATCAGAAAAGTCTATTGAAATGTCAGAAAAAAAGAAGACATTTCAAAACAAGCAATACAGTACATAACATATCTTGCCTATTTTCAGATGAAAAACGACGTATTATTGACACAGTCAGTGTTTTACAGTTTGAATGGATTTAATAATTCCTAGCATCACTGAAAACTGAATCAGACTGACTTATGTATCACTTGTTTTGTAACAATTTAAAAATATATATATATGTATTATTATTATTACCAGTTTTTCAATTATTTTTCCTTTCCTTTTCTGTCTTAGTAAATAGTTTTTATCTCAAGCCACGAGTCCTAATGTATTGTTTTTAATTAATACATAACAATAACAGTGCAAATTTTGCAACAAAAGTGCAAATTTTGCATATCAAAAAAACCTTTCGAGCAAGGAAATTATTCCATGCTATTCAGAGTGAAAACACAGTGCTAGTGGTTCCTTTAAGATATTTGATTTTCTAGATTTAAATGTCAAACATCTGTACTTGTACAAGTGCATTCAATCAGATTTTATCTTTTTCATATAATAACTTTCTGTAAAGACCTTGGTGATGCCTCCTGGAAAACTTTGAAAATTCATTTTCAATTTGGCAATTATTATCGTTTATTCATTTTTCCTGTCTCACTGTAAGATGCATCATTGAAGATAACAACTATTGTATCTCTATTATGAAACTCTCTCTCAAGAAGTAATAATCCATCTTTTTTCCCAACAACTTTTCTGAGTCACAAGATATGCTACTATATTCCTTTTATTATTTAAGAGCAGAAGGGGGACATTAATGGCAGTATTTCCATTCTGTTCACTCTAGTTGTGAGTGTCTTTTTCAGTCATAAAGCAATATATCTAGCCTCAGGAGTCCATAGAGGAATAGAATAGTGACTTTTTTTTCCCTATTGTTCCTCCAATATATATGTGAGTAATTTTGAAAAAAATAGGAATGAAATGTTATAAAGTAAACCAAGTTCATCATTCTGCAGGATAGCTAATCAAGCAACTCTTGGGCGCTTGGGTGAAACATCGTGTATGATTACTAGAATCAAAAGGTTAAACTCCCACTTGTTTTTAACATTTCAATGTCTGTGATGTGTACTATCATTGTTTTTATCTAGTCATTATTCTCATAAATAACAGTTAACTGGTAAAAAGAAAGGGTGAAGGCTTGTGGCAGTGTGATCAGAAGGAATCTAAATAAGATTACATAACCCCTACATCAGATTACTACCCATATACTTTTTGAAAGAATTGAGGGTGCAAGAAAGACGATAAAATGAAATATTGAAGAAATAGCCTTAAATAATCAATTCTAAATGAAAGAAATCATCTAAATAGAAATCCTAGGAGAACATTCATAGCAAACAGTATTCTGTATGTAGAGTCTTTTTCTCTAAGTATTTTTTACAGGATATCAGAAGAAAAAAAATATTCGGTCTGCTTCATTTTATGCAAAATCACATGTATCTTACATATTGTAAAATACAAGCCAAACATTGAGGTAATCTAAGTATCTAATTTTTTTTTTTTTCTTTACCTGTCATTGCTGTCCAGTCTCTATCTATGGAAAAAAGAGAGAGGAATTAGCAGTTGTTTATGATTAAGTACAGTTTTGCACTTAATACAGAAATGTATTTTTCATGCATGAAATATATCATGTAGTGCCCAAAATTACACTATCATTACCAGTAGTTTTGAGTATGATCTGAATTTTCTTAGAAAATATCTGTTTCTTAGTAATATGAGTTAATAAGAAAATGATTTTTTTTTTAAATAGTGCTTTCTATAAGAGTTAGATGGGCATTATTTAACTAAGAAAATTCTTTAGACTTGCTGCTTGAAAAAAAAAAAAAAAGTGAAAAATTCTATATAGACATGCTCTGCTTATATATATATATTTAGTATTATACATAAATGAAAAGATAATGTCAGTGGCTTGAAGAATTGGCTAGTTTTTCACAAAATGGCATTTCAAGAACAGCAAACTTTGAAGATTTTTACAATTTTAAAGCTGTTACTATTCACATGACATCCCACTTCCTTTATTTCTTCATGTACTTTCCCTTTTCCTACATTTTTCTGCATATAAGAAAACTCTACTTAGCACATTTTTTACTGTCCTTGAAGCGTAGGAGCTAGTATTATTTTCTCTCAAATTCTAATTTAATTCCCCCTGATGCTCATTATAGAGGACCTGGAAGGCTAGAACCTTTATCCCGTTTATTTCAAAGGTTCCAGAATTTCAGTTTCTTCTTGCTTTTGCATACATAGTTGAAAGCAAGAAAACTCTGCTTTAGTCAGCAGTTTAAAGATAGCTGGTTAGATTTTACAGAACAAAATCAGCAGTGTCAGTTTGCGAGCTAAGTCAAAGTTTCCTCTGACAAAAGCATCAAGGCTGGCTAAGCAGAACAGAAGTGATAAGCATATAGTTATCATTTGTATTATCTGTGTGTTTTTCTAGCCTGTTATCTGAAGCAGATTATTAATTGCAGGAAATTGACAAAAATGAACAAAAACATAGGAAATCTATAACCCATTATAATTTTGGTAAAGCTATTTACCTGACAATGATTTCTTGGTTAAGGTTATTGTAAGTAATGCAATGGAAGACAGGAATATTTTCTCATGAGTTTTCTCACAGTGGATTTTCATACTTATTTTTTTTTATTTAGAAATGAGATTTTTCTCTCTACAGCAATCAAAATTATGTGTTTCTACATTTTAACCCTTCTTATTGGTTTCCTCTACTGATTCAGCACTTTTGATACCATAGAGAAACTTTCAAGAGTCAATGATTCCTCATCTCCTTCACATTCGTGAACACAGGTAGATTCGTTAGATATGTTTGTTAGGCTAGAAATCCTGTACAGTTTTCGCTAGTGCTGTTTCAAGTTAATGTTAGAATATAGAGAAGATCAGTTGAAAGGGTCTTACAAAGATCATCAAGGCCTATGATAAGTGGTGCACCACAGGCGTCTATCTTGGGACTGGTGCTCTTTACCATCTTTAGCAATAACATTGACAGTGGGATCAAGTGCACCTTCAGTAAGTTTGTGGTTGCAGTTGGACTTGATGATCTTCCTGGTCTTTTCCAACCTGAGGAATTATTTGATTTTGTGATTCTATGAATAGAAGGAAGAGATGCCATCCAAAAAGGTCCTGGACAAGCTTGTGAAAGGGCTCACATAAACCTAATGAGATTCAACAAAGTGTTGCACTTAACTTGGGCAATCCCAGGTACATGTACAAACTAGGAGAATAACTCAAGAGCAGCCCCATGGAGAAAGACTTGCAGGTCATAGAGGAGGAAAAGCTTGATAGGAGCCAGCAAAACAAACTTGCAACTCTGAAGGCCAACTGTATCCTGGGTTATATCAAAAGAGGAGTGGCCAGCTGGGTGAAGGAAATGATTGTGCCCCTCTACTCTGCTCTTGTGAAGCCTAATCTAGAGTTCTGTGTCCAGGCCTGAGGCCTCCAGCACAAGAAAGATGCAGAGCTGTTGGGTTCAGAGGAAGGCTGCAGAGATAATCAGGGTGCTGACACATTTCTCTTACGGAGAAAGGCGGAGGGAGTTGGGCTTGTTTAGCCTAGAAAAGAAAAGGCACTATTCCAGTACAGGAGGGGAGCTTGAGAAGAAAGGAGACTGATTTTTTATATAGTCTGTAAATGACAGAAAGAAGAATGGTTTTAAACTACAAGAGTAGAGATTTAAATTACATGTCAGGGGGAAAATTTTTCACTCATAAGCTGGTGAGCTTCTGGAACAGGGTGCCCATGGAAGTTGTAGATGTAGACAGATGTGTTCAAGGCCATGTTGGATGGGGCCCTGGGCAACCTGGTTTAGTGGCTGGCAATCCTGCTCATGGCAGGGGGTTTGGAACTAGATCATCTTTAAGGTCCTTTCAGCCCAAGCAATTCTGTGATTCTATGCTTCTATGACTGTCCTTTTCAGGGCTAACAAAAAGTTAATGCATATTATTAAGGGCATTATCCAAATGCCTGTTTAATACTGAAGTGCATGGGACATCAACCACTTATCTCGGAAGCCTGTTCCAGTGTTTGACCTCCATAGTAAATAACTTTTTCCCAATGTCATGTCTGAACCTCTCTTGACACAGCTTTATGCTGTTTCTGCATATTCTCCCCTCAGATTACAGAGAGCAGTGTCTGGCACATCCCATTTGACTTCCCCTCATCAGGAAGCTTCAGAGAACAAGAGGCCCACCTCCTAACCTCTTCTCCAACTGGATAACTCAAGTGTCCACAGATGCTCCTGATAAGACATGACTTCTAGCTCTTTTACTAGCTTTTTTCCCTTCTCTGGCTGCATTCAAGTATTTTATTACATATATATATAATTTTGGATATCAGAAATGCACACTGTAATCAAGGTGAAGTTGCAGTAATGCAAAATATAGTGGGAGAATCTTCTCCTTTAACCAGTTAGCTTTACTGTATTTAATGCGACCCAAAACTTTTGTGATAAAGATACGGGCATTCCTTTAACAATTCTACTAAGTCTTGTCTCAAACAAAAAAGTGGAGAAAATCAATAGTTCCCAAAGTATAAATATGTAAGTTTATATGCATGTATGTCAGATGTAAAATATGTTTTCACTTACAGGCTGTACAATCAAGGAAAAAATAATATAATTGAAAAGTACAGTCAAATAGATGTATAATCAAAAATAAACCAATAAAGAGTTAGGCACAAGGGGAACAAAGAGAAAACAGGTGGAACGCTTACCCGTGCAGAGGACTCACAGTAAAGGGCTCCAAAGGAGCGGATCTCTCAGAAGAGATCCTTCCTCCCTGGCAGTCAGCACTTAAATGGGTCTAGGGGAGGTGGAGCCTGGCTCCACCCCTTCCTGCAGCACAGGTGAACTGCTTTCACCTGTGCTCCCAGGGCTGACATATTGCTTGCCTCAGATAAGTAATCAAAGGTTCAGGCTGTGATTCAGCAGCTCCCATACACTCCATCCCTTCACAGCGTGAACCAAATGATGAGGTTGACTATAGGGTAAGCTTTCCCTACTATAGAAATCCATTATATCACGACGCTTATACAATTTTCCGTCGCGATGCGCACTGGTACAATTCAAGACAAGTGATGATTGATGAATCGTTGATCTTCTTTTATGGGCCAGTGCTGGATGATGTTACTGGAGTGTCGTGGGATAAGCAAGATCTACCTGTGCCCGTGACAGGGGGGCAGCTGGCCCAAAAGGGCCACTGGCCCAAAAAGGGAAAGGGAAAAGGGAATGGGAAAAGAAAACAGCGGCAGCGATCTAAGGAGGCACACTTATTTACTAAATGCTATATCAGAATACAGGATAATACAATATAATACAATATAATTGTAATTAAGCAAAAAAAAAAGAGAGAGAGAGAGTGAGTGAGTCCCAAAAACCGAAAGGCCTACTGTAAGCTCTAGGCGAAACGGCTGGAATGCACCCCATGCTCCGAAGA
Source organism: Perdix hodgsoniae (assembly GCA_035772895.1). Taxonomy (NCBI): domain Eukaryota; kingdom Metazoa; phylum Chordata; class Aves; order Galliformes; family Phasianidae; genus Perdix; species Perdix hodgsoniae. The sequence continues at coordinate 1,826,569 of JAPSGF010000052.1, forward strand.
TCCGAGAGAGTGGGAGATTTCAGTCACGGGAGTGAGATTATATACTGTCCTTGTCCCATGACTTATCTCATGCCCGTGATGTCCTCTGGGAAACGTAGTCTTCTTCTGCGAGCTGAACCTCTGTGAATTATCCATACTTTACATGATGTTATGATCTGGAATACTGATAGCAAAATTACAAAAGTATTAAACCATGACATGGAGGCATGCGGTCATGAGGTGCAGGTCCGTCCTACATTCCATCAGTCCCATGTAGGCCATCACTGGGTGTCACACGTGATCTGACTGTAATACTGGAATGCCTTGTTAGTATTATGTTCCTTCCAGTGATCCTGAAGGCTTAAAGGCTCACGGGGAGTAATACAGATGTTTCAGAGGTACCAGGAGGGGTAGGTCCGCTCTCCAGGGCAAGATACAGGCCGTGTTTCTATCTTGGGTCAACACTTCCGCTTGTATTGGGGCACGTCCCAGCCGCCTGTACCACACTTTCTGACCGGATATCTGCGGCTGCATAACTATATCAGGCACCAGAGGAGGTGTCCTGATCTGCCATAGGGACATGATGGGGGTCCCTTTAGCAATGAAGATCGGAGTGTTGACCACAATATCAGTAGGCCATGTACCTATTACTGGAGGGACTACTGAACCTCCCACCTCCAACAGTCTCCCCCAAGGTGCAAGTAGGCCACACCACTTTGGTCCTACCTGCACCTTCCAAGGCCATTTTATTCTATGAGTACCTGGTTCTAAGTTCTCAGGGGCAGGGAGCAGAAGATTATTTTCATTACCGATCTGAGGTTTTGTCTGATGATCAGTGCCTGTAATTTGGATCCTAAGTGGGGTGGCCCATGTGGTCTGCAACATTCTCAAGGCACTGGGTCTGCCATCTCGAGGTCTTTCATTCAAATCCCGCAAGGTTTCATACAGTCTCTTTGTCCATCCTTGCAGGGACTGGGAGTCTGTCTTCAGGGTGGCCTTAAGAATACCATTATAACGTTCAATGAGGCCAGCCCCCGTTGGATTATATGGCAGGTGAAATTGCCATTCGATGTTATTTTCTTCTGCCCAGCGCTGTATCATTGCACCAGTGAAATGAGTTCCTTGGTTGCTCTCGATGACTTGAGGTATCCCATAGGCAGACATCAGTTTAGTAAGTGCCTTGATGGTATATGCCTGGTTTGCTTTCGGTACTGGATAAGCCTGCAGAAGCCCACTCGCAGTATCAACGCAGGTCAGGGCATATCTCGCCCCCTCAGATCGAGGAAGGGGTCCAATATAATCGACCTGCCATCGCTGGAGAGGATTGTGTCCTCTGGCAAGATGGGCTGTCATTTCGGGCAACGATCTCGGTCTCATCTTAGAGCAATCGTCTCAATCTTGGCATGCCTGGACAATGTCAGGTAGTTGTATGGGCAGTCCCCATGCTTTAGCAGCTGCCCACATTGTCTTTTGTCCTGCATGTCGTAGTTTCTGATGTAACCAACGGGCGATGTTCTCAGATGATGAATTCTCAATCCATCTGACTCGAGCCAGTGTGTCAGCCTCATCATTTCCCGGTGACTGTAGGGGCTGATGACCAGAAACATGGTAGACGCATACAGTCCTGTGTTTAACTGTGTTCCATATGTCTAACCACATGTCTTTGCCCCAGATTGGTCAGGCGTGGATAGTCCATTCCTGGGTGGCCCACTGTGCAATCCAAAGAGTGAGCCCCCGGTACACAGCCCAACTATCTGTGCAGATGTTCAAAATACCTTCACCGGGTTCTTTGATTATAACCATCCACACAGCTCGTAATTCTGCCCATTGGCTGCTCTGACCATCCCCCTCGTCAAACCAGATTGTTTCGGTCGAAGGATGGTATGCTATTGCTCTCCACTTGCTTGGGTTACCCTTGCTGGACCCATCTGTGTACCAGGCATCTTCAGGGATAGGATATTTCCCCTCCTGAACGGGACTCTTCTCTGGTGGAGCGACCAGTGTTTCTCTTGGTGCATCACTATGATAGGTCACTGGGCCTAGGATCTTCTGGAGTTCTTTCAAAGGTGATGAAGACAGACTGCTTCTTTGGCTGAGGTAAGCGACCCATCGTGCCACTGTTTGCGCTTGGGCCACCCCTGTCTTAGGAAGGTGGGTCAGATCTTTCACCCACCCCTGGATTGGCAGAGTTGTTTTAACTATGACTTCAGCTGTTTGAGTTATTGGCTCTACTGCCTGTAATGCTGAATAGGCAGCCAATAACTGTTTTTCAATCATGCTGTATCTTTCTTCTGCTCCATGCCAAACCTGAGACCAGAACCCAATGGGGTTCCGAACAGGACTCTGGCGTTGCCACAGGCCCCAGCCAAAGCCATCCTGAGTCACATGAACATCCAACTCGGCTGGGAGGGTAGGATCAAATATACCCAACGCCTGGGCTTGTTTAACTGCACGTTTCACCTGTTGAAAAGCGTCCTGCTCTGTTTTCCCCCAATCCCATAGCTGCCCCTTTTTTTGTGAGTCTGTACAGTGGCCTCAGCAGCTGCGCTAGGTGAGGTATAAAGGAACGCCAATAACCCAATATACCCAGAAACTCTTGCAGCTGCTTCGATGTTGTAGGGACTGGGAACGCCTGAACTTTATCTATAACAGCACTGGGTAGTACTTTGGTCTTTCCTGACCAAACCACCCCCAGGAATTTCACGGACAAGCCCGGACCTTGCACTTTTTGGGGATTTATAGCCCAACCCTTCTGTTGTAAATAGGCAGTTAATGAATCTGCCGCCTGCCCTACTGCCTCCAGTGAGTCGGATGTCAACAGGAGATCATCAGTATAACGATATAAGTTAACATCATCAGGTTTTTTTTCCAGTCAGCCAGGTCACATGCCACTAGACTGTGACAAAACATTGGTGAATGCCTGTACCCCTGTGGCAGGACCTGAAAGGTCCACTGCCTGCCTCCCCATGTAAATGCAAATTCGTCTTGCGATTCTTCAGCAATTGGGATGCTAAAAAACGCATTTGCTAAATCTAGGACACAATGATAGGTTTTTATCTCCCTACTCAATGTGTCCATTAGAGAGGCAATATTAGGTACGTCTGCATGAATTGGCGGCATGACCTTATTTAATTCTCTATAATCCACTGTCATTCTCCATGTGCCATCCGACTTCCGCACTGGCCATATGGGGGAGTTATATGGGCTGTGTGTAGGTCTTATAATGCCCACTTTTTCTAATTCCTGCATTATTCTCGATATTTCATCTTGTCCACCCGGGAGTCTATATTGCCTTACATTAGTAATCCATTGCGGTTTTGGCAGGCAAATAGGCCCATGTTTCGCATGGCCTCTCAATATCGCCTGTACCGCCCGGATACTGATGCATCTCTGTCGAAGTCTGAACTCCCCTACAGTTGTCTGGAGAGCCAGACCCCATAGAATATCTATGCCCAGTATGTATTCTTGAACTGGGGCAATAGATACCTTATACTCCCGGGGTGGGAGGCACCCAACCCCCAGTTTTAACCATGTTTGGGTGACAGGAATAGTTTGTCCCCCAAAACCACTAATCATCACCTTATCTCCATGAAATTTAGATGGGTCTCCATAGATAATTGATGTTTCCGCCCCTCTGTCTACCAGTGCCATAACTCTTTGTATGTTTTTCCGGGACCAGTAAATTGTTAATTCTACGTAGGGCCTCCGGTCCCATCTGGAGGCCCTAGGGGAATTAACATCCCCCGTCACGCCATGAACTGCGCCAGGGATAATTCTTTTGCCTCTGATGTCTCAGGCATTGTAGCCCGAGACACCTGAGGTGGCTTTTTTTTTTCCTATCGGGAACAATAAAGTCTTGTAAGTTCCACGTCTGTGTCGGTATTCTTTCTATGATTCTTACCCTTGGTTTTTTAGGGTGAGTTTGAAATTTTTCATTGTCCCTCAACTGTCTCCAGAGCTGGAGGAGGACATAATTAGGCTGGCGGTCAATTTTAGCGAATTGAACCCCAGCCCGGATTAAATCATTAAACATCTGCTTCCGAGAAACCCTTATGGGTCCCGATTGAGAAGCCCGAGTAGCCGGCATTTTGATTTTAGTCACCGGCAATACTTCTGCTTCTTCTAATAATCTAACATTACGTTTTGATCTTAGGTGTTCCGTTTCTCCTAAATCGGCTACTAACTGAGCAGCCTGCTGGACCACTGCTTCTGAGGCTACTAGAGGGCTTAATATGGAAACCAGGGTTCCATATAAGTGAGAGGGAGCTTGCTGTAGGATTAGGTCCCTCATTCCTGCTGTGAATTTTACCATGTCGGGTCCATCAAATGTATCTTCATAGATGGCTTCTCTGAAACCCAGTTCTCGAATGTAGTTTTGAAGGTCCTCCATGGAGGACCACATTCCTGAATTTACAGGGATATCTGTTTTGTTTGGCCATACCATACGGCTGGCCGCCATTAACCAAGCAATTATAGAGTGGTTCTCATCAGTGTGGTGACTACCTGCGTAAAGCCTTTGTCGGAGAGCAGGGTGAGTGGTCATAGAGGCTAATTTAGCTACTTCTGGCCCACTTACTATGACACTTTCTGCTCCAGGGTCCCAAAGTCTTAACAGCCAGGCCGGTACACTTTCTCTGGATCTTTGTCGGAATTTCTGCACTAGATCCATTAATTCCGTGGCCGTGTATGGCCGGGCCGTCACATGCAAGCGAGTTTGGGTAGGGGGCCACTGATCTGGTGGCATCCCTGCTGGTCTATCTTGAACTTTTTTTGTTTTTTGAGTTACCACCGGACAGACTTCCAGTGGTTCTAGACAAATAGGAGCTTCGAGATCCGACTTGGATCTTTTATCTTCTTGATCAAGATGATCCATTGATTCAGAAACTTGGTCATCAGTTACTGTAATATTGCGAACTTGGCCTATGGGGAGTAGGGTTGATTTTTTCCCTGTTAACAGGCTAAGTTCCTGTTCTAATTTTTCAATACGGTCTTTAAGAAGTTGGTTCTCACTTATTAAGGTATTATTATTTATTTCAGAAGTATTTAGAGCCTTTAGCAGAGGCCATGCTACTATAGAAGCAGCTAGTTTCCTTTCTTTTGTAATTAATATATCTTTCCTAAGTCCTTGAAAATACTCAGCTAAGCGATGTGGGGAGACATGTCCCATATCCCTTAAGGGACCCCATTTTTCGATGACACTCACTAATTCATAATAGGGAGATCCCACAAATCCTGGGATCTGTCCTGGTATCACTTTATCTAAGGGAAGAGTGTTTTCCCCCTTCATCCATTTACAAAAATTCCAGATGAATGACATGATATAAATTTAGATGTATTTAGCTAGCCTGCCTGGCTCGCCAAGTGTACAATCAAGGAAAAAATAATATAATTGAAAAGTACAGTCAAATAGATGTATAATTAAGAATAAACCAATAAAGAGTTAGGCACAAGGAGAACAAAGAAAAAATAGGTGGAATGCTTACCCGTGCAGAGGGCTCACAGTAAAGGGCTCCAAAGGAGTGGATCTCTCAGAAAAGATCCTTCCTTCCTGGCAGTCAGCACTTAAATGGGTCTAGGAGAGGTGGAGCCTGGCTCCACCCCTTCCTGCAGCACAGGTGAATTGCTTTCACCTGTGCTCCCAGGGCTGACATATTGCTTGCCTCAGATAAGTAATCAAAGGTTCAGGCTGTGATTCAGCAGCTCCCATACACAGGCCTAATCATATAACACAAGTTAAGTAAGTACAACAGGAAAAAGAGCAGGCAATAAAAATAATAATAATTACAAAAATGAATATTGAAAATAAAAGTTATAAACTAAGCCCATATGTACATTCATGTGTGTATATATTCATGATAGACTCACCTTTATCACTGCTGTAGTATACATAGAGAGTATACTGCTGTAGTATACATAGAGAGTGAAAATGAGGTAATACAAATTTATATTCTTAATCACTTTTGACTGTCTCATTCTTCTTCTCTATATTCATTTTCTACACAGTGCCGGGGAAGATCAGAGCATACAAAAGATCTTCTATGATACCCAACAGAAATGTTGACTGGTTTTCCCAGGAATATGGACACCCAACTCAGTTATGAAATTTCATCTTCTTATATGTATCAACTTTTCACATCAGTCTTACAGGAAGCATTCTTACAGTCAACTCTTTGCTTGCTTTAAACAATACCTAAGCTCTATGAAAGATCCAGTGACCACAGAATCCTAAACACAGTCCTCAAAGTAAAGAAACTTTCTTATTAGACATTACCTGTTCTCTGGTGGAGGTTGTTAAACATCTTTAACAACCTAGTCGTGTAGAACCATGATAACTGAGCTCAGCCTGGTTACAGATGGCATAATTCTTCTGCGGTTTCTTACCCAGCAGGAATTAATACAGATCTATCATTCCAAAAAATGAATTAAACCAAAATGTACAGAAGCAGCTCTCAGTATTTTAATTTTATTTTATTGGAAGTTTTACTCATCTACTCATTTCTTATTGCTTATTAATAACTGTTGCTAGAGATCTCTTTCATCTTCTTCTAACCTTTTTCCACCTTCTCATGGGAGTGAAAAAAATAATGAAAAATACTAGCTATGACAAAACTTTCTTGACTTCAAGGTGAAAGCATTAATTATAGAACATCATGCCACAGAACAGTCAGGCTTAATGGTTCAGTTAATCATCTCAATAGTGAGGAAAATTGGAATAACTGCACTAAGTTATTTAGCACAGTAATTGTCTTTGGCTCCTCCTAAACTCAAGCAAATACACTAAATGACTCAGTGTCTTAAAAGGAATTGTTTACTTTTTGATAAATTTCATATTTTTAATGGTGGAAAATAGATTCATATTTTTTTACTTTAAGCATGAATGAGAATTATGATTTATCAGACAATTTTAATTGATCGCCGAGGTTCCCTGGTTCGGAGCTGCTCCACCTAGAAATGCAGCGACTGGGGGTGGGGGCGGGGGGGGGGCGGAGGGGGGCGAGCGGTGTTGGTCGATTCCCTCATTCAGGGATCTCTGAGACAGCAGAGCAGCCGGGGAGCTCTCGGCCGGACAGTTCTCCTGAGAGCAGCTGACGCGGTGGGGGCATTGCCAGGGCAACGGCTCGCAGCTACCCCCCCTCGCCTAGAAAAAAGCCTCCAGGATGGAAAGGAGAAATCGGGGTGTAAGAATCAAGTCAGCTGATTTATAAAGGAGAAACAGTAAGCCACCCCTACACGGGACAACACAGCAAGGACTGTTGTTATCACTCTCAGGTGAGTGATAAGTGTGCAAGCTCCTGACCCGGCAACGGGGCAAGGGCAGAGCCAGGACTACCGGCAGCAAGGTGGGGCTGATCAGGCACACCTAATTAAGACGATCTAGTATTGTTAGTGTGCCTGCTGTTTTGCAATGGCTGCACAGCAGCGGAAGGCTAACGCCACAAAAATTGTGGAGACCCAAACAGAAGTCCCATGTTCATGCAAAAAGAAGACTGCACCCAAAAAGAGAGTGGAGACCCAGACTGAGGTCCTGTGCATGCCTGAAAGGATAGCTGATGCTAAGACAAGTGTGGAGACTGAGGCCCCAACACAAGATGTTAGTACACAGGTCACTGGCTGTCATGATTGCCAGAGCCTGGCCTTTGCAGTGTCAGGCGATGGAGGCAGCACTTGTATAAGATGTGACCAACTAAATGACTTATTCAGCCTTGTGGTCAACCTAAAGAAAGAGGTGGAGAGGCTGAGGACCATAAAGGAGAGTGAAATTGATTGGTGATGCCAGTCCCTATCAGCCCTGAGATCTTGGCACACAACTGAGACACCACGTGGAGCACATCACCTTCTGCTACCTTGCAAACAGGTGGGAGAGGGGAAACAGCAGATGGAAGAGGGGAACTGGCAGGCTGATGGTGCTGCAGTGAGCCCCATCCTCTCCTCCCCCTAGCAACAATTTGAGAAAGGAGGAGGAGTGGAAATGGGTACTGGCTCGGCAAAGTGGACATCCCCCATCCCGACCATCCTCAGCTCCCCAGGTGCCTCTGCACAATAGGTTTGAGGCCCTGGAACTTGAGGGAGAGGTGAGTGAGGGTATGGAGGGAGGTCCACCTGTGAGGTTGCCTTGGGTGAAGTGGTCAATTGCATGCCTCAAGACTGCCTCCACCTGGAAGGACAAGAAGGGCGGTTGTTGTGGGAGACTCCCTGCTGAGAGGAACGGAAGGCCCTATATGTAGGCCTGACCCTACCCGTAGGGAGGTGTGCTGCCTCCCTGGGGCATGGGTCAGGGACATTTCTAGGAAACTTTCTAGACTGATTTGCCCTTCTGATTATTAGCCCTTATTGATAGTCCAGGCTGGCAGTGACAAAGTTGCTGAGAAAAAGTCTCGGGGCTATCAAGAAAGACTTCAGGGGACTGGGGCGAGTAGTTGATGGAGTGGGCGTGCAGGTGGTGTTTTCTTCTATACCTTCAGTGGCAGGGCAGAATACTGAGAGGATCCAAAAAACCCACCTCATAAATAAATGGCTTAGAAGTTGGTGCAAACACAGGAATTTTGGGGTTTTTGACCATGGGACAATTTACTCTGCACTGACATGATGTCCGCAAATGGAAGTAGCCTGTCTCTGAGGGATAAGAGGATCCTAGCTGAGGAACTGGCAGGATTCACTGAAAGGTCTTTAAACTAGGTATGAAGAGGGAAGGGGACAAAATCAGGGCCACTGGGGTTGAGTGGGTTGTTCGAGGACTCATATCAAACTTAATGGGTGATGACGGTAAAGTACACAGGGATGGACTGGGGCAGGGGGTTGCTGGGGATGCTGCTATTCTAGGGGAACCTAGATCCTCTATAAAGGCAGTGAGAAGGAAAACCCAGCTGAAGTGCCTTTATACCAATGCAGCCCAGGAAATAAACAGGACAGTTGGAAACCGTGATGCACTTGGAAAGTTATGACTTTGTTGCTATCATGGAAACATGGTGGGATGACTCCCACAACTGGAGTACCACCATTGAGGGGTATCGGCTCTTTAGAAGGGATAGACCAGGTAGGAGGGGTGGGAGAGTTGCCCTCTATGTCAAAAAGAATGGATTGACTGTGAGGAGCTCCATCTGAGAAACAGTCAGGAAGAAGTTGAGAGCCTGTGGGTTAGAATTAGGGATGGGTCTATCTTAGACCAGCTGGTGATAGGTGTATACTACAGGCAACCTGATCAAGGGGAGACTGCTGATGAGGCTTTCTTGCTTCCGATGCGGGAGGCATCGTGCTCACAGGCTCTTGTCCTGATGGTGGACTTCAACCATCCAGATATCTGTTGGAAAGACCACACGGCAAGCTGCAAGAGGTCCAGGAGGCTCCTGGAATCCATTGATGATAAATTTCTCGTCCAGGTATTGGACAGACTGACCAGAGGTGAAGCGCTGATGGACCTGCTGCTCACCAATGCAGAAGAAATCATTAAAGGTGTTCAGGTTGGAGGCAGCCTGGGCTGCAGTGACCATGCCCTTGTCAAGTTCATGATCTCGAGGGATGTGGGCCTGGCAAAGAGTGGCTTCAGGACCCTGAACTTTGGAAGAGCGAACTTTAAGCAGTTCAATGGACTGTTGGCCAAGATCCCTTGGGATGCTGTCTTTAAAAACAAAGATGTTGAGGAGATCTGGCTGCTCTTCAAGGATGCCTTCCTGAGAGCACAACAGCTCTCTGTCCTTCTGAATAAGAAAGCGGGCAAAGGAGGTAGGAAGCTGGCATGGCTCGGTAAGGACCTGCTGGGCATGCTGAGGGCAAAGAAAGGTATGTACAAGCTCTGGAAACAAGGGTGTGTCACCTGGGAAGAATACAGGGATGTTGTCCAGACTTGCAGATGTGTGATCATGAAAGCCAAGGTGCAGGTGGAACTGAACTTGGCGAGGGACGTGAAAAACATTAGGAAGACATTCTATGGGTACACTGGCCAGAAGAGACAGGTCAAAGCGAGTGTACCTCCTTTGGTAAATGTAAAAGGAGAACTCGCTTCAATGGACAAAGAGGAGGCTGAGGTACTGAATGAGTTCTTTGCTTCGGTCTTCACTGGGAGACGGGATTCCAGTACTTCTCATGTCCCTGAGCCCTGCATCCCTAAACCTCTAGGTGGGGACCGGTGTGGTAAATCCACCTCCCCCACTGTGAAGACAGAGCAGGTCCGAGACTGCCTCATGAGACAGAGTGCGTACAAGTCCATGGGGTGGGATGGCATGCATCCCAGGGTTCTGAAGAAGCTGGCTGAAGTGGTTGCCGAACCACTCTCCATCATATTTGAAAAGTCATGGCTATCATGTGAGGTCACAGATGACTGGAAGGGCCATGTCACTCCCATTTACACAAAGTGGAGGAAGGAGGACTCAGGGAGCTACAGGCCAGTGAGTCTCACCTCTGTGCCTGGGAAGATCATGGAACAGATCCTCCTGGACAACATGCTTGATCACATGAGGAATGGGCGTGTGATCTGAAGCCAGCATGGCTTCATCAGGGGAGGCCATGCTTGACCACTCTGGTGGCCTTCTGTGATGGAGTGATGGCATTGATGGATGAAGGGCAGGCAACTGATGTTGTTTACCTGGACTTGAGCAAGGCCTTTGACATGGTCCCCTACCACATCCTTATCTCCAAATTGGAGGGATGTGGATTTGATGTGTGGACCACTCGATGGATAGGAAATTGGTTGAAAGGCTGCAGACAGAGGATGGTCATCAATGGCTCTATGTCCAGATGAAGGCCAGTAACACGTGGCATCCGCCAGGGGTCTGTCTCAGGACCACTGCTCTTTAACATCTTCATCAATGACATTGATGACGGAATCGAGTGCACCCTCAGCAAGTTTGCTGACGACACCAAGTTGAGTGGTGCGGTTGACACAGTAGAAGGAAGGGATGCCATTCAGGGGGACCTCAACAGGCTGGAAAAGTGGGCCCGGGTGAACCTGATGAAGTTCAACACGGCAGTGCATAGTTTTGCACTTGGGCTGGAGGAATTCCAGACATCCATACAGACTGGAAGGAGTAGTCCTTGAGAGCAACTCTGCAGAGACCTGGGGGTCTTGGTGGATGAAAAGCTTAACATGAGCCAGCAGTGTGTGCCCTTGTAGCTCAGAAGGCAAATGGTATCCTGGGCTCCGTCGGAAGACGGGTAGCCAGCAGGGACAGGGAGGTGATTGTTCCCCTGTATGGTAACTGCTGAATCACAGCCTGAACCTCTGATTGATCACCTGAGGCAAGCAATGAGTCAGCCAAGGGAGCACAGGTGAAGGCAATCCACCTGTGCTTCAGGAAGGGGTGGAGCCTAGCTCCCCCTCTCTTAGACCCCATTTAAGAGCTGACTACGAGTGGGGAAGGATTTTTTCTGGAGTTCTGCTCCTCCTGAGTTTTCCATGTGAGCCTAGGATACCACTGAGTGTACCTATCATTTCTGTTTTTTGCTTTAGTGTAACAGCTATGTAGCCAAGCTCTCTGCTATATATTCATTAATTGTACACTTGGCAAGCCAGGCTGGCCAAACATACTAAGTTTACATTATGTCCTTCCTATGGAATTTCTTTAAATGGGTCATGGGGAGAATGTTAGCCCCCTTGATAAAATGATTCCAGAGCAGATCCCAGGATTTGTGAGATCTCCCTATTTTGAACTTGCGGTTATCATTGAAAAATGGGGTTCCTAATGCGTTATGGGAAATATTTCCCCATATCGCATGATAGATTACTTTCTGGGACTTAACAAAAATATACTGATCACAAAATAAAGACAATTATCTGTTTCCGTGGTGGCATGGCCACTATTAAATGCTTTAAATCATGTGGAAATGAGGAATAATACTTTAGAGAATCAAAACCAACTTTTGAAAGACTGTATTGAAAAGTTAGAGCAAGAACTTGGCATATTAACAGGGAATAAACCTATTCTGCATCTTCCAATAGGTCAAGTTTGTAACATTTCAATAGACAATGACCAGACTTCTGAGTCAGTGGACTGCGTTGATCGGGAAAATAAAAAATCTAAATTAGATCTCGGATCTCTCATTTTGAGAGATCCACTAGAAATCTCTCCTGTCATAACTCAGAAAACAAAAAAAGTACAGGACAGACCTGCAGGGATGCCACCTGATCAGTGGCCCTCTGCCCAGACTCATTTGCATGTAACACCCTGGCCATACACAACAATGGGATTGATGGGTTTAGTACAGTGATTTTGGCAGAAACCTAGAGGAAGTGTGCCAGCCTAGTTATTAAGACTGTGAGATTCTGGGGCAGAAAGTGTTTGGTGAATGGCCCAGAAATAGCCAAGTTGGCCACCATGACTATCCATCCTGCTCTCAGGCAGAGGTTATATGTGGGTACTCAATATCCTGATGAAAACCATTCTATAATAGAATGGTTAATGGCGGCCTGCTGTATGGTATGGCCCAATAAGTCTGATATACCTCTACATACAGGGATGTGGTCCTCCATGGAGGACCTTCAAAATTATATCCGCGAGCTAGGCATAAGGGAAGCAATTTATGAAGATATTTTTGATGGCCCCGATATGGTCAAATTCTCAGCAGGGATGAGAGACTTAATTCTACAGCAAGCTCCCTCTCATCTATATGGTACTTTGGTCTCTATATTAAATCCCCTGGTGTCCTCAGAAGTGGTAGTCCAGCAGGTTGTCCAGTTAATAGCCAACCTAGGAGAAACAGAATGCCTGCAGACTAGGCGCGACATTCGGACATTAGAATTCGAGGTCCTTCTGGTGACTAAAACCAAGATGCCATCTACTTGAGCTCCTCAATCAAGACCCATAAGTTTCCTGAAAACAAATGTTTAATGACTTAATTTGGGCTGGGGTCCAATTTGCTAAGATTGACCGCCAGTACCACCATGTCCTTCTCCAGCTTTGGAGACTACTAAAGGACAATGAAAAATTTCAGAAATACCCTAAGAAACCAAGGGTAAGGGTTATAGAGAGAATACCAACAACAACATGGAACCTAGAAGATTTCATTTCTCCTAATAGGGAAAAAAAAAAAGCTGCCTTGAGTGTCTCAGGCCACGATGCCTGAGCCACTGGAAGCAAAAGAATTGGCCATAGCACAGTTCATGCCGTGACGAGGGATGCTAGTCCCTCTAGGGCCTCGAGACAGGACCAGAGGCCCTATATAGAATTAACAATTTATTGGTCCCGAAAAAATATTCAGAGAGTTATGAGTGGACACTGGAGCAGAAACATCAACTATCTACGGAGATCCGACCAGATTTCATGGAGACAGAGTGATGATTAGTGGTTTTGGGGGTCAGACTATTCCTGTCACCCAAACATGGTTGAAACTGGGGGTTGGGTGCCTCCCACCCCGAGAGTATAAGGTATCTATTGCCCCAGTTCAAGAATACATACTGGGCATAGATATTCTATGGGGTCTGGCTCTCCAGACAACTGTGGGGGAGTTCAGACTTCGACAGAGATGTATCAGTATCTGGGCAGTGCAGGCAATATTAAGAGGGCATGCGAAACATGGGCCTATTTGCCTGCCGAAACCGCGACGGATTACTAATATAAGGCAATATAGATGCCTGGGTGGACAAGATGAAATATCGAGAATAATGCAGGAATTAGAAAAAGTGGGCATTATAAGACCTGAACACAGCCTATATAATTCCCCCACATGGCCAGTGCAAAAGTCGGATGGCACGTGGAGAATGACAGTGGATTACAGGGAGTTAAATAAGGTCACACTGCCTATTCATGCGGCCGTACCTAATATTGCCTCTCTAATGGAGACATTAAGTAGGGAGGTAAAAACCTATCATTGTGTCCTAGATATAGCAAATGCGTTCTTCAGTATCCCAATTGCTGAAGAATCACAAGATCAATTTGTGATTACATGGGGAGGCAGGCAGTGGACCTTTCAGGTCCTGCCACAGGGGTACAGGCATTCACCAATGTTTTGTCACAGTCTAGTGGCATGTGACCTGGCTGACTGGAAAAAAAACCTGATGATGTTAACTTATATCATTATACTGATGATCTCCTGTTGACATCCGACTCACTGGAGGCAGTAGGGCAGGTGGAATATTCATTAACTGCCTATTTACAACAGAGGGGTTGGGCTATAAATCCCCAAAAGTTGCAAGGTCGGGCCTGTCTGTCTCCACCTCTCCTAGAGCTGACTATTTAAGAGCTGACTACCACTGGGGAAGGATCTCTTCCAGAGATCCACTCCACCAGAGATTTCTATATGAGCCCAGGGTACGGGTGAGTGTACTTATCATTTCTGTTTCTGTCTTTGGTGTAACAACTACGTAGTCAAGCTCTCTTCTATACCATAGCATCTGTATATTCATTAATTGTACACCCCCTCTACTCTACTCTTGTGAGGCCCCATCTGGAGTACTGTGTCCAGGTCTGGAGCCCCCAGTACAAGAAAGACAGGGAGCTGTTGGAGAGGGTCCAGAAGAGAGCCACCAAGATGATCAGGGGACTGGAGGACCTCCCCTATGAAGACAGGCTGAGGAAGCTGGGCTTGTTCAGCCTGGAGAAAAGAAGGCTGCGGGGTGACCTCATTGCAGCATTTCAATCCTAAAGGGAGCCTACAGAGGGGAGGGGAATCAACTCTTTGGAAGGGTAGATAACTGCAGGACGAGAGGAAATGGTTTTAAGATGAGAGAGGGGAGATATAGGTTAGATGTCAGGGGGAAATTCTTTACAGAGAGAGTGGTGAGGTGCTGGAGCAGGCTGCCCAGAGAGGTTGTGGATTCCCTGTCCGTGGAGGTGTTCAAGGCCAGACTGGATGGGGTGCTGGGCAGCCTGGTATAGTATAGTATTGAATGTGGAGGTTGGTGGTCCTGCATGTGGCAGGGGGGTTGGAGATTCATGATCCTTGAAGTCCCTTCAAACCCTGGCCATTCTGTGATTTTGTGATTTAAAAAATGTATTATTCACTTCTACAGTTCCAAGTTCTGACTGCTCAAAAACGTATCCATTTGTCTTTATCTGGCAACAGTTCAAGTGCAGTTATGTATTGAAAATCTAGTGCAGCCCATAGTTGTTTTTAATGTAAGTTTTCTCATAGTCTTTTTTTTTAATCTAGATGAAAAATGATATTTACAACATTTTTATAGTACAGTGGAAAATCAGAAATAAAAGAGTTGTTGACATAAGCACATGAAGTATCATATTCTGTCTAAACATAACTAAAGCATAGATCCCATTGTTCAGTTGACAGTTCTACTTTATCCTCCATGCAGAGAATTCTCTTGAGTGTGATTCTGTTTTTCTTCTTATTTTTCTTACACATATGTATTGCAGATGAAGCACTTGTAATATTATGCAATCTTTTCTGGAATATGACACGTAAAAGTATTTTAATCACTTTTCAACTTGTCAGGTCAATACTCAATATTTTAAGGGGAAAAACAGACAACAAAACAAAGCATGGCACTAAAGTAAATTTATTGTAACTGGAGTTCATTCAAATAAAAAATTCAGTGATGGTGTAATGGACTGGTTGATGTGGACATTCCCAATTTTTTTCTGCTGAACCCTATTATCACAGATTTGTATACCCTGAAAACATTAGTGAGGTTTTACTCATAATATTCTTGTGAAATAATCTTCTGTATTTTATAGGCTGCAATGCAATAAACAAATAGTTATCAAACACCTTGAGTCTAGTCATTTACGAAATTGTTGCAGTGACAGAAATTGATCATGGGTCTTCTATTCTGAAAGAAAGCTCATTATGAATGCAAGCTCAAAGAGCAAGCTTTCATGTCTCATTAAAGGTGGAGTTTAAAGCCAGTGATATCTGCCTAACTCCAGCTACCTAGTGGCAAAGTATTGATAGATATAATTTCAGATACATTCCAGTACTCATATTATTGTATGAATTACATTCTAAAAATATTGGAAACACTGTCTTATGGAAGTGTGTAGACAGAAGCAAATTTCTTTATGTTCTAACATGTCTGTTCTGGACTGATGTGAGTCTTCTAGAGTGAAGTTTGTTCACAGCAACCTTCTTAGAACATATGTGAAGTAAGGCTGTATAATTCTAGATAAATATGCGTATATATACACACTTAAAAAATAATCTGATTGTTATAAAATCTGTGAAAGTAATGTGTTTGTTTGTTTGTTTGTTTGTTTGTTTGTTTGTTTGTTTTAATGAAGTAATAACAAAATGAGGTCTAGAATGATAGAATGATAGAGTTATAGAATTATTAAAGCTGGAAAAGACCTCTAACATCATCTGGTCCAACAGTCCACCTACCACCAATATTTCCCCCTGAACCATGTCCCTAAGTACCACGTCTACATGGTTCTTGAACACCTCACTAAGCATGGTGACTTCATCATATCCCTGGAGAAAATGACGGGGGCCCACTGCTGAATGGGGGGGATGTCCTGGTTACTGAAGACATTCTGAAAGCAAAGTTACTGAACATCTTTGTTTCAATCTTCAGTGCTATGACTGGAGTCTCAGACCTTGGAGATAAGAAAGAGAGTCTGGGGAAAGGAAGATTTCCCCTGGGTCAAGGAGGATTTGATCAGAGATCATCTAGGCAAAAACAATGCACATAAATCCATGGTCCCTGATAGGATAAATCCATGAGTGATGAGGGAGCTGGCAGAAGTGATTTTTTTCTGATATACAATCTAAACTTACCCTGGCATAACTTAAGGCCATTTCCCCTTGTCGTGTCACCTGTCACCAGTGAGAAGAGACCAAACCTGCCCTTGCTGTAAGCACCTTTCAGATTTTGGAAGAGAGCAGTAAGGTCCCCATCAGCCTCCTTTTCCCCAGGCTAAGCATCCCCAGTTCCTTCAGTCTCTCCTCATAATGCATATTCTCCAAGCCCTTCACTTGTTGCCCTTCTTTGGATCTGCTTCAGCACCTCAATGTCCTTTCTGTACTGAGGTGCCCAAAGCTCAACACAGTACTAGAGGTGAGGCCTCACCAATGCCGAGTACAGGATTGTTTCCCTAGTCCTGCTCACCACGCCATTCCTGATCTAAGCCTGGATGCCACTGGCCTTCTTGGCCACCTGGGCACACTACTGGCTCATGTTCAGCCGACTGTCCATCAGAACACCAAGGTTCCTTTCCATCAGGCAGCTTTCCAGCCACTCCTCTTCAAGCCTGTAGGGTTGCCTGGGGTTGTTGTGACCAAAATGCAGGGCCTGACACTTGGCCCTATTGAAACTCATGCCCTTAACCTTGGCCCATTGATCCAGTCTGTCCAGGTTCCTCTGTAGTGCCCTTCTCCCCTCAGGCAGATCAACGCTCCCTCCCAACTTGGTGTCATCTGCAAACTTAACTGAGGTTTCACTCAATCCCCTCATCAATATTATTAATGAAGATGTTAAACAGAAATTGACACAGTACTGAGCCCTTGGGTGCACTGCTTGTGACTGTCCGCCAACTAGCTTTAATTCCATTCACCACAACTCTGTGGGCCTGGCCATCTAGCTGTTGTTCTACCCAGCAGAGTGTACACCCATCCAAACCATGGGCAGCCAGCTTGTCTATGAGAATGTTGTGGGGTACAGTGTCAAAGGCTTTAGTGTAGCTTTTTTAGCCTGTTTTTCTTCTTTTTTTTTCTTTTTTTTCTTTTCTTTTTTTTTTTTTTCTATAAAGGAAAGGCTTTATAGTGGTTCCCAGCAATGGAACAAGGAGCAGTAGGCACAGACTGAAAGACAGAAAGTTCCATGTGAACAAAAGTGTGACTGAGCACTGGAACAGCCTGACCAGAGAGGCTGGGGATTCTCCTTCTCTGGATACTTTCCTGTTTAACCTAGTATAGGGAACTTGCTTTAGCAGGGAAGTTAGATTAGATCAGTTGAGTTCAATCTATTGACTTGCCTCGGCTTAATTGGGTTAAGAAGCGTTATCTAGGGCAGCATCTATGAAGGTTGATTCAAAAGCCATGTCTCCTATTTATATCCATGGAAACTATGACAAATTGCACTACAATACTATTTGATAAAGCAAATTCTCAGCTACAAAACACTATTTTTCAACATAGTTACCACCATTACCTATGCATTTTCACCAGTGATGAACAAGAACCTGCATGCCATTCTTGTAAGAAACTGCACCAGCAGAGATGAGCTACTGTTGCTGTTGCCATTGCTGAAATGCATCACTCACCAGCACACTGTGCTGGCATCAGATGTTTGGTTTTCATTGACACAAACATCAATGAATGTCAATGGGTGCATTTTTTTTCTGCATAAAAGAATTAAATGACAAATACTTGCTTCATATGCACTTCTACATGAAATGGCATTTTGTTAGACTACCCCTCTGCCTCCATCTGATGCATGTCAACAAAGTATAATGGAATACTGGTGGGAAGGTTGGTTCAACTTCTAACGCCATATCACCAACAACTGCCTACAAAACTGTGGGCCTAGTAATAAAATTGGAGGTATTACTTTCAGATAAGCACTGGAATTTTACTTTGCTTCACGTTTTCAAAGGCTTTGTGGATTAGTCATTTAGTTTTGTTTGTACTGCTACATAAAGAAAACCAGAGATAAATATTTGGATGTAAGGATAAGTTATGAGTGAAATTGTACTGAAGTTGCTTAGATATAAATTGTTCTATAGGAGATTAGAAGGAGAACTTAACCAAATTTCTAAACCAAACTTTAATACAGGATTCTTGATCATTCATCAAAATTGTTTAACTAAAATACTCCATAACCTTCTTTTAAGTGGCAGTACAGACCAACGTATACTAAGTGCATGTCCCTATATGTGAATACATAAACATTAGAAGAGTACAGAAAGCATATTCAAAAATATATATTTATTGTTAACCACTATTTCCCATCCACATTAAAACACATATTTCTGGAATTCTTTCCAAAGAATGTGACTTGCCTTCTGGAGATTTCTATCTCTTTTATAAACTAGATGAGGTGATTTTAATTATACATGTGTGTTACCTAAAATGAGATGACATAATTTAGGTCAACAAATAAAACTAGAGGCATGAATTGTCCTCCATATACACTGCATCTATACAACTAGAATGAACCTTGTCTTTATCTACATTTTCATTTTAATAATTTTCCTTGGGAACTACATTTTAAGTTATTTATCCTTGTTTTGTGAAAATTATCACTCTTAAATGTCACGTTTTGGCTTTGACAAACTTGCAGTAGAATGCTTTGTCTTTCATCTAGTTTAAGGAATTTTAGCAGCTCTGAAGGTTTATTTCTTTGTAAAACATGGCACGTGCTATGGTTTTATATAAATGACTGCTAGAAATAATGGCTTTTTAAAAATTTTATTTTATTTTATTTTATTTTTTTAGGGCTAATATATACCAGTGGTGAAACCCAAACCAAGTTCCTTAGTGAAGCTTGAGTAACAGGATTTTGTATGAAGCACAAAAACAAAATGAGAGCATATAAAAACATCAGATCTTATTAGTAGATATTTCTGATATTTTGAATTTTATTGAGAATAAGTCAAAACAGCAATACATTTATTTTTATTGCCAAATCCTATTTTGTGAGTAAGGTCAGGTTCCTAGGAAATTAGGTAGTTTATTCTTAGTATAGAACTATAGCTTCAGAAAGAGTTATTGTCCTTGGTTGTCCCTTCAGTCTTGAAAGTTCATTGATGTCAACACAGATGAGCAGACTGAGGGTGTACAAAGGCACAAAAACTTGTCACAAAAAGAAACATAAAGAAATTGGTATCAGAAACATCATAGTCCTTGAGGACAGTAGAGAGATCATAACAGAAATAGTGTTGTTCCTAACAATATTTTTTTCTTGTGCCTTGGGCAGAATAATTTTGTGGATGATGTACTCAGTGACCAAGGTAATATGATCTTTTTGAGATCTTTTACTTGTATATGAGACTTCTAGTTAAAAGGTGTTTTTTTTGTTTGTTTGTTTGTTTTTAATTTATCCTAATTACACAAATATAGCAAATACGCTATGGTGATAATTAATAAATTGCCTTTCAGCTTTCATGGCAGAACATCTTAAGCTAAATATTCATCTGCTATCTTGATTTGAGTTACTGGTGATTTTGTCTGTTTGTCTGTTTGTTTGTTTGTTTTGAGGCTGTCTATAATTAAAACTCATCTGACCCAACCAAGAAATCAAAAGTCAGGGCTCAGTGAATTGCTTCCAGTACAAGAAAAAAAAAAAAAAAAGATTACTTTGGATCAGGTGTTTCTGACGCAATCTTAGTGGTTATTTATAAAAGAGATATGAAGCTGCAGGTCCCCCACACCTCTCAACTAATACTACTTGCCTTCTGTGCTTATCTATCATTATTTCTCTGCTTTGTCTCTCTGATGGCACTTCTACTCACTCTTACTAATACACTCAGAAGTTCTGTGTCTTTCACGTTCATGAAAATGGCATAGGCATCCTTGGGTACTTTAGGTGACTCACTCTCTACAACTTCTCAAAGAGGGGAATCAGAGAGGAAAGTGCCTGTCTATTCTCCAGCTGTACCAGGGGAGGTTCAAATTGGACAGCAGGAAGCAAATCTGTACTGTGAGAGTGTTCAGACATTGGAACAAGCTTTCTGGAGAGAGGGTCCATGCTCCTTGCCTGTCACTGTTCAAGAAGCATTCAAACAAAAATTGTTTTGTCTTATTTTTAAATAAATGTTTGCCTCTATAATTACTTTTTCTGTATTATTATTGCTAGTTTATGGATACTATCATTGTTGTCTTCATATCTTCTTAAGCTAAACAATCATCATGCAAATCTTATAAGAGAGTGTAAATAAGGAGACACTTGGAAAAATTTGAAACGACACCTGTGTGTTCATTACCAGACCACAATATAAATATACTAACTGTATTTCCAATAAATTTTCTTTAGAGTCTAATCCATCTTTAAAGGAGCCTACACTGTCTAGAGATAAGCTTTATCACAGAAAAATACAAGAGAAGGCCAGCAAGGTACACATGAACTAGAATACATTAGTAACTAACACAAATTTATCACCCAACAGGATGCTAAGTTTTGCATCGTAAAAGTAGATAAACCTGTCTGGTTTTGTTCATGCTGCTACAAATACAGTGAATGAAGACTTTTTACTTTCTGTCATATGAAGCAAATAAAAGAAGAGGTATATATATATATATATATATATATATATATATATATATATTCTTATGGTAGTTGCAATCCCTAGTGATTCTAGTGAATGATGGAAGTTTAAAGATCAATGACACTGAAAACTGGTTTATAATAGAGTCTGACAGCTAGTATGATCTCAGAATTGCTGTGCTGCAATCTACTCTGTCTCTATTGGTTAGCAAACATTATCCCTATAACAGTTAAGCCAAATATAGGCAGAACAGATGTTCCTCATAACCAACAACTAATTTATAACCACAAATTTATAAATACGGAAAAACAATGAATGACAATTCAAAGTGCATCTCATCAGTAGTTAGAAGAGTAAAATATTTGTTAAACTATCATGTGGCTTCATCAAAACAACTATTACAGACAACTCAAAATCTTTATTTATGTTTCTGGGGAAATGGGATTATAGATGCAGGGACAGATAAACTAAAAAAGTGGAGGAAATCCTGACAAAATCCATTCAAACAGAATATCAGCTCTTTGATAGAGAAAGATACATTAAATTGAACAGTTGCAATATATGAAGAGTTAAAAAGTAATGTCATGGTTTTACGTTTTTTGGTTTTCAGTATTCTACATCAAAATATCATGTAGTGTACTGGAACTAAAGTGTTAATGCTCCAGCTCCATGTACCTATCCCTGTACATGACGGAAGTCATGGGATCTGACCCTTCCTGGGGGGGGGGGGGGGGGGGGGGGGGGGGGG
>JAPSGF010000052.1:1854640-1874647 GCA_035772895.1 Perdix hodgsoniae
ATATAATACAATATAATACAATATAATACAATATAATACAATATAATTGGAATTGAAGCTGATAAATAAAACAAGAGAGCATCCATAAACCAAAGGCCTTACTCTAATGCTGCAGGTAAGATGTCTAGCTAGGATGATCAGAAAGGCAAAAGAGAGTGTGGGGCATCTGTTGTAATTAGGCGAATCTGCGGGGATTCGGGATGTGACGCTATAGGCCCTTCTCTGCTCTGTGATTGATTTATGATGTGTGCTTAAGGGGTGTTAACAAAGACATGATATGTATATAAGTGAACTGCGCCACACATTAAACGCCACTTCACCGCTGACGTATCCGCCAATTAACCCGACTTATCCCGGGACCTCGACCATCCGGGGGAGAGAAAGACAAACATGGATGCCATAGTGTCTTCTCTCAATTTAATGCTGCGTCACATACCTTATATACCATCCTAAATCCCACGCAGACGCGTACACCCGCTACGCAAGACCTGATGCACGCGAGAGAACCTATACACACACCTACTTAAACCCCCGCCCACTAACTCTTAACCTACAGGCCTAACTTAGCTATTCTAGAACACTCCATCTACTCAGAACTACTGTATGCACTCATAAATCCTTGCTAAGACAACTCAGTACCCCAACATCTCCCCCCTCTCTTTGCTAATGTGATGTTTCAGAGTCACACGTGGATAGTGGTTGATAACCATCTCCATGTGGTGCACTTAAAACTAAATTAACTGCAAGAAGGCGACTAACCGCCCGATCCAAAACATGGTGAACAATACGAACTATAACAGGAATCAAACACACCGCAAGCAAAATAACTACTAAGGCAGTCACACCCACAGTAAGAACATTCTCAAGTTGTCTTGGAAGACCAAGCAAATTGAAGAAAAAACCCCAGTTCTTACCCTTTATTATCCGGAATGTTGAGTCAGCTATATCCTTCGCTTCCCTTCGGATCTTGTCTATGGCCGAAGACGCATTCACACTGAAGTCAAGACAGCAGAATCCTTTCAGGCCTAGGTGTTGTTCCATCTCAGCGCAACCTAGACCAGTCCGAGCGAGCAGAAAGTCCACCACCATCTTCGTCTGAGTCAGTCCAGTGTCAAGGGAACTCAGTGACTCAGCTATATCAGTCAGTGCACAGGAAGTGCGATTCACATTCTTCGCCGCCCAACAAGCAAGCTGTGCAGTCACGCGTTTATTAAGAACTATTTGGGGCCAGATAAAGATAGTACCTAGAATCCGGTGCGCCCCTTCGTCGAGATACACGCGGTCATCACATTCTGGTGTCAGCATCTCCATACTCCGCCGTTGGCGCGAACCTTCTGCAAGGAGTCGCTGGATGTCACGTGGTGAGGTGGGTGCTATACCCAGCTTACTGAGGCTGCAGGGACCACCCATAGGTCGAATGGGTATAACCGGGTAGACATATCCTGACCTGCAAATCAGGACCATACCCAGGGGCAGGTGTATAGGGGCATCATTCTCCAGCTCGATTATCACATGGACCTTAGTGTTGGATCCAGGATAGGTCTCACTTTCTCGTGGGTCATAGTCCCGGCTGCTTTGCAGCCTTGCACTAGGTGAATTGGAGTGAAACCAGACCCACCCCACAGCTGATGCGTTGGGACACACAGTGGCTAGGGCCTGCCATCGAACATTGCTTGCTTGAGGACCCTGAGGCTGCTGGAGAATAAGCAAGCCCGTTGCTATTGCCCTTTGCCATATGACCTTGCCTCCATGGCCAGACTCTCCTGTGCTGTGCCAGATCCCTTCACACATGTGTCTAACCAGAGGCAGACGATTACCTCTGAGGTTCATCACCTTGATCCGATCTAGTAGGCTATTATTGACACAGACAGTCTTGTCAAAACGAGGGACTTCAGCATAACGTATGGCAAGAGCACAGGTACGGAATGGATCACCTACTGCCGAGAGAGCCAAGCACACCATGGAGGAATTAGTCAGCTTCGCATACTGCAGCCAAAAATTCCCCAGCGACTCGGAGGTAGTCGACACTTGCATTGTTCCCTCCGACAGGCCCACTCCCATCAACAGGAGCAGTAGTAAAAGCAGCAGCTGGCAACCACGGGCAGATGATTTGTTCCCAACAACTTCCCTAACAGCAGAAGCTACAGACACTGCCATCAGCTCCTGAGCCTTGATCTTCTCAGCGCGAATGCACACTTCCATCATTTGTGATAGAGTGGCATCCCCTGGCAGCGTTCTAATTGCCGCCTTGCACAGCGGGTTTGCATTAACCATAGCTAAGTCCTTCCCTACCGCTGACCTAACATTAGACGAGAGACCCGATGCATTCAGTGCACTTTGAAGCGGATCTAAAAACTTCATGTACGGTTTGTCTGGCCCCTGTTTAATCTCCACGTAAGGGGGATTCGTCTGACTAAATTTCGCTACTGCCCCTAATGCCCGTCTCGCGATGTAGGCGGCTTGACGCAGGATCGCATGATCCCACCGAGCCTGAGCCCGGGGATCCGCAAAGGCCCCCGTACCCTTAAGGTGCTCCGCACCCACGCCCCAAAGTACATGGTCCGCAGCCAAAGCCCTGTTGTTAACTTCGCTTTCTAATGCTAAGGAATCCCATTTGCTTTCAAAAACCACCATTTGGGCGGGCGACAGAATCACTTTAGCCAGGTTACGCCAATCAAAGGACGTGGTAAGCTCCACCTGTACTATGTCTAATAGGGCTTGGCAGGCGGGGCTTTCAAGGCCAGAAGTAGCTATTGCTGCTCTTAGCTCCTTAACCAGCCGCCAATCAAATGGCTCCCAGGCGGCCTGGCCCTGATTATCCTGGATCATGGGACAGACGAGAGGACCTCCCCCCCCCTGACGGTTGCAAAATAATGTCCCCCTGAAGTGCACAGTTCTTCATAATCATATGCCAATGGTCCACCGGGTCCCAAGGGAGCGCCGGTGACGCGCGCTCCCGCAGCTGTTGCGTAGCTTGAATTTGAACTGCTTGAGCTAACGACCGAGAGTTAACCGAAAGCTGCCGAATTTCTCCAAGCAGCCTTTCAGGCAAATCGTCCCCATCGGAATCCCCAGCACCCTGGGCGCCCCCCCCCAGCCCCCCTGGGGGACTCTCTAGGAGCTTCCGGAGGGCAAGTGGAACCAGTGGCGCTAGTGACGGCCAATGGCATACTAACGTCTGAGGGGATACCTATACCGCATGCACAGCACGGCGCAGGTGGGGTAGGGGCTGATGGCATACTAACGTCCGAAGGGACGGCTATACCGCGCGCAGGGTGTAAGCACGGCGCAGGTGGGGGAGGGGTCAGTGGTGTCGGCGTACTATTAATCACAATACCAGGGGCAAACGGCCCATCCCCTGCAAACAAGGTTTCCAAGGCTTTTCCCTCCGTAACGGGAAAAGCCTGTGCCGACTCCAAAGGATTGGCACCATTCTCCCCCTTCTTCTCTCCCTTTATCTCCCTTCCACATTCCAGAGCTGGGACATCAGGGAGCAGTTGGACGCTCTCCCCCGAGCAATTACAGTCCGAATTCCCCGGCTCTGCCGCTTTCGGCAAGCCATAAATGACAGCTGCAGCTGCCATCCACACACTTCGCGAGTTGCGAAGTTTCTGAAGGCAATCACGTAACGCCCCCCACACAGGGATATGCTGAAGAGCAGACTTGTTCCCTGTTGCAGCAGCCAATAGTAACCCCATTCCTGCGGCTTGAACCTTATCCAGGTCCATAGCCTGCAAGGCTGACTCGATCACCCTTTCTTGAATCATCCATTGGATGAGCCCTTCTGTATCATTAGAGGACAATGTGCCCCCCGCATCCTTCGCAAACACCTTTAAAATCTTTACCGTCTCCTTAATGGAACCCGCCGCCATGGTAAAGACTCTCCTGGACCTTCCTCGTCCGCTCTCTCCTGGCTGCTTCCCCCGGCCACTCTTTACCGGACCTTCCCCGTCCGCTCTCTCCTGGCCGCTTCCCCTGGCCACTCTTTACCGGACCTTCCTCGTCCGCTCTCCCAGCCGCTTCTCTCGGCTGCCCTCTCCGAGTACTCGAACACGAAACTCTACAAAAGAACAGACACAATCACTCCTACACTCACACCACAAGCAAACTCCTCAATCATAAATCAAGCACACTATCACGTCGGGGTCACCACTTGACGTATCCACCAATTAACCTGACTTATCCCGGGACCTCGACCATCCGGGGGAGAGAAAGACAAACATGGATGCCATAGTGTCTTCTCTCAATTTAATGCTGCGTCACATACCTTATATACCATCCTAAATCCCGCGCAGACGCGTACACCCGCTATGTGAGACCCGATGCACGCAAGAGAACCTATACACACACCTACTTAAACCCCCGCCCACTAACTCTTAACCTACAGGCCTAACTTAGCTATTCTAGAACACTCCATCTACTCAGAACTACTGTATGCACTCATAAATCCTTGCTAAGACAACTCAGCACCGCAACAACCGCTCATCATATGGGTGTTAAGAAGGTGTGTGAGCGGTCATTAGGCTGGGAGCCAGGGCCTGAGCCGGGGTGAATATATGAGGACGGCCAGAACCCGGGGCCGGCGGTGCTCAAGAGAGCTAAATGCCATAAAAGAGGCCGGGGCTGTCAGAGCACTTTACAACAGGACGCTAATTGGGGTTGCCGTGCGTTATTTGGCGACAGGCATCTTGTGATCTGTGGACAGTTTTATCCTTCCTTCTGAGCAGAAAACAGAAACAGAATAATGCCAAGTCCTTTAGGTATGTAGTATTTAGCTCTTCTCTTCTGAGAACCAGGACCTGGAAATGTCAGCAGTTCATGGAACTGGAGCATTAACTCTTTAACTCACAGTCCAGTACGGGATGTTATGATGTGGAATACCAATAACAAAAAATCATAAAACCATGACTGTTTTCCATGAGCCCTAGTAGGTCCTTCAGGAGGATCTGTTCTATGATCTCGCCAGGCACAGAGGTGGGACTGACTGGCCTGTAGTTTCCTGGATCTTCTTTTTTTCCCTTCTTGAAAATAGAGGTTATGTTTCTTCTTTTCTGGTCAGTGGGAACTTCACCAGTCTGCTATAACCTTTAAAATACAATGGATAGTGGCTTGGCAAGATAATCTGTCAGTCCCCTCAGGAATTGTGAATGGACCTTGTTGGGTCCCATATACTTTTTATTAGGACATGTAGTGACAGGATAGGGAGAAATGGTTTTAAACCGGAAAAGAATAGTTTTAGACTAGATATTAGGAAGAAATTCTTTACAGTGAGTGTGGTGAGATCCTGGAATAGGTTGTCTAGTAAGGTTATGAATGCCTTCCCTGGAGGCATTCAAGGCCAGGCTGGATGGGGCTTTGAGCAACCTGGTCTAGAGGAAGGTGTCCCTGCCTATAGTAGAGGGGTTGGACCTAGACAATCTTGAGGGTCCCTTCCAACCCAAACCATTTATGATTTTACAATTCTATAACTTGTGCACCTTCAGGTTCTTCAGATGGTCTCAGAACTGATCTTCACTTACAGCAAACAGATCATCCTGGTCCAAGTTCTTACCTTTGCTTTCTTCCTCAAGCAATGTGACCAAACTTAGTTCTGAGTTTTAGCTTTCCTTAACCAATCCCTGGCTGCTCAGACAACTTCTTTGTAGAACTTCCAGGTAACTTATTCCTGCTTCTACTTCATATATACTCCCTCTCTGCACTTAGGTAATCCAGGAGCTCCCTGTTGATCCACAGAGGCCTCCTGGCATTCTTTCCTGCCTTTCTCTTTCTTGGGATGCACTGCTTCTGGGCTTGGAGGAAATCGTCCTTGAATACTGACTAGCTTTCTTGAGCCCCTCTTCCCTCCAGACCTTTCTCCCATATCATCCTGCCAAGCAGTTCCTTGAAGAGTTCAAAGTCTGCTCTCTTGGAAGTCCAGAGTAGCAAGCTTGCTGCACACCCTCTTTGATGCCCTAAGGATCTCAAAGTCCACTGTGTCATGGCCACAGCAGCCAAGGCTGCCCTTGAGCTTCACATTACTCACCAGCCCCTCCTCATTGATGAGGACAAGGTCCAGCATAGCACCATTTTTATTTATTTATTTATTTATTTTTGAAAATGATCACTTCCATACCAAATTATCAGTACTTTTTACTTTGGGTCATCCTGGAGGTTGAAAGAACACAGAGAAGCTAAGAATGAAATGTGTTTGATAGACTTGAGTCTAGTAGTGGCAGTTGCTGAGAGAGAAAATTGAAGAAAGATGCATATGAGGACAATAACCATATAATAATACATATAATATGCATATAATAATTAATGCATTTTAAAGGAAATAGTTTTGCAGGAGACAAAAAGGAACAAGACATTCACTCCTTAGAATTGTTTTAAAACTTTAACCCTACATCTACTTTTCCTGGCTCATAAAGAAAAGCATTATTTCTTACTTACTTGGACAATATGAGCTGTCTTCTTCTATTTATCTGTATTATTCAATAGTACTAGCAATACAGATGTAAAGCAAGGTAAAAATACAATCATTTATTGTCGTCACTTGGGTTACTCTCCCTTTGTAACACAGAAGACTGTGCATAATCAGTTCCAGCTGAAAATACTTCTGTGTTTCACCAAGGGACAAGCACATAGATTCATTTTACCTAATACTCATGTTGTTTATGAACAAACAAATAAACAAACAAATGAGATAAAAGTGTTCATTGAACTTTAGGAAAGTGAACTTACATCTGTTTAAGAAATTACTGGATGAGATTACCTGGAAAACTGTCATTAGGGATGCAGGAATGAAAAATAACTAGCAGCTCTTTAAGGACAACTTTCTGAGAGAACAAGAACACTCCATACCCCAGAATAAGAAAACAAGCAGAAGAGGCAGGAAACTGGCATGACTGAGGAAGGACCTGCAAATCAAACTGAAGGAAAAGAAGGAAAAGTATAGGTAGTGGAAGCAGAGATAGATTGCATGGAATAAATATGGGGACGCTGTCCAGACATACACAGGTGGGATCAGGAAAGCCAAGGTGCAGACAGAGCTAGGGGAGAGATGTGTAAAACAAGAAGGGATTCTATAAATGTCTTAGTCAGAAATGAAAGGAAAAAAAAAAGTGTATTCTCTCTGATAACTAGAGGAGAACTGTCTTAAAAGACATGGGGAAGATTGAGGAATTCAGCAAGTTTGCTGTCAGTCAGGCGTGCCTCTCATGTCCCTATTTTGGGACTAATGGTCTTCAAAATTTTTATCAGTGACATAGATAGTGACATGAAGAGCACTCTTTAGTTTTGCTGATGACACCAAGCTGAGCAGTGCGGTTGACACACAATAAAAGGAAGGGATACCGCCCAAAGAGTCCTGGACAGGCTTGAAACTGTGGCCTCCTAGTTCTTGAGGAGAGCATACAAACAGGAGGGAGATCAACTTTGACATAATCTGGTAGCGAGAGGACAAGAGGAAATGGCTTTAAACTAAAAGGGGAGAATTAGTTTAGTTGTTAGATGAAAATTATTTACTCAGAGGGGGGTGAAGCACCAAAAGTTGCGGACACCCCATCCCTGGAGGTGTTCAAGACCATGTTGGATGGAGCCCTGGGCTTGATCTAGTGGCTGGAAACTCTACGTTGGAAATGGCTGATCTTTAAAGTCCTTTCTAATAAAAGCCATTCTATGATTCTGTGCAATTAACATTCCTTGTAATAACAACAATAACGCCAAAAAAAAAAAAAAATAATAATTAAAAAAAGATATTAATAGTTCTGAAACTTTAAATTGTAGAAGGATGTTTAAATAAGAAACTGGAAGATCAACATTTTATTTCCAGTTGTTGGTCATCTTATTGTCCCATGTTTTTATTCCCATGTTGTTTACTCAGAGAGTTAATATTTTAAAATATTAATATTAAAATCTTTTTAAAATTTATTTTGGTAACCAGAACAGTATATTTCAAAGAACTCTAAAGAAAATAACTTTCATAGAGGTTTTCTATTCTTTCTGGGGATCAACCAGAAATGATTGGTTTCTGGAATTTTTAAATTCTTATTATTTGTGCATTAGTAGGACAAGTTGTTCGTTTCTGATTTTTCTGTGACTGAAAATTTAAACTGTTCATGGAAATTCCTGTGAAAAGTCACTGCATAGAGATTTTAAAATACTTTGTAAAATTTAGTTCATTAAGGCCTGTTGAAGATTCTAAATCATCACAATATGAACCCAGATATATCCATTTATTGATTAGTTTACCAACATCAGGTTTATGCTTCCTATTTTTTTTTCTGAGCATATTGTTTATTTTTGTACTGATGGGAGAGCTGTAGCTGTGTTTTTAGCTAGAAAAAAGGAATTCAAATGTTGTCCTGATTTGTGCTTCTTACTACAGTGGCACTGGTGGTCCTCAGGCAGAAGAACTTGAAAGAAGCACTACTTGCATTCTTTTCATTTACAATAACTAAAGAACTGGTGTAAATCGGGATCTGGCTTTAAAAATCTGGAGCAATAAAGAGATTAGCAGCCAACTATTTTAAAATGTGACAGTTTTAACAGCTTCTGCTGTACCAGATGCAGTGTACTACTCAAAACAAGATAAGCATACCTTAGGAAATGTCATTCTAACAGGAAAATAGTTACATTTTTTTCCATTACAACACTACACACACTTAGAAGATTGTAAGATAAAAAGAGAAACAAAACATAATTCCTTAATATCATTCTGAATTCTGTTCACTAAGATGGCAGATTAGTTCAAAACAAGTTACCTTGAAAATGACTACAACGGAAAGAGAATTAATTCAGACAAAATAAATAAACTCTATGAACTGACTAATATAGCAGAAATTAATGGGTGCTGATACTGCTGTTTTAATTATTTAACACATTAATTAATTTCAAAGCTACCTTTTTGAAAGTCTACAGCTTGACCAATATTCATAGTGTGGAACATGCCAAGAGAGAAATTTTGCTTAGTAACAGTTTTCCAAAGGCTGGAACTGAGTCTTCAGACAACTAGATGTGAAGAATGTTAAAAGAAAATGTCAATTTCAATAAATAATGTAGAATCTAAATAATTGTGCGGTGTACCTGCTTGATCCCACTTGTTTCTGCCAGTTTATTTCTTTTTCAGAAGATGCTAGGCTTTTTGGTAATTTTTAACATGGTTTTGAAAACAAACAGAACTTATTTTCTCCTTGAGAACTGCAGTAAAATCAGTGATCATGGCTACCTCAGTTTGCATAGCTATTAGACAGAGTGAGATTTGGTCATAACTCACTGAGAGGAGATCCAAACATTACTAAATTTGAGATCTCCTTGCATTGCACTTTTTATTCCTCAACATGTCTATATTTTGGTGGTAGTGGATTACTTAATTTTTGAAAGCTTGAATGATCCCTGGATTACATCCAAAATAATGAATGAATATGTAGATTTTTCTTAATGGTGTCACGGGGTGCTCTCTAGAGCTCACTCCGTGACAGCGGGGACAAAACTGGGGAGAGAAGGCACGAAGTGCCTCCCTTCTCTAGCGGCGTGGTGTGGCCTGACCACGTGCGCTCCAAGAGAGGGGAAAGAAAAAAAAATGGTGAATGGGTCTAGGAGGGAAGGAATGAAAAGAAAGGAACGATCTGAGAACGAACGGCAGTTTAATGAACCTAATGATACTAAACAACAACAGAGAGTTTCAACAAGGAGAAAAAAAAACAGAGCTAAACCTCACCGGTGGGCTGTGGGAGGCGGGAAGGCTCCAACCACGCTGTCTCCTTGCAGGGAACCGTGGGTCGAAGACCCCGCCCCCTTTCCCGGCCACCCCTCCAGCACTGCTCCCCTCTTCTCCCATGCCCAATTAAGGCAGTCCATAGGAAAGGAAAAAAACTCTCTCATTAACTCCCATTATCCTGCATGATGTTCTGATGTGGAATACCAACGCAAACCAAAGAAATTACAAAACCATAACAAATGGGTAGATTTTGTAGTCTGTTCATTGAAACTACTGAAGCACTGTCTTACTGTCGTAAGGAATGAGAAAGAATGTCTACTAACATTACGTATTGTGCTACAGTTAATAGTTATTCCAGTGTTGATTAGAACACCAGGATTTAAAAAGCGTAACATCTATTTATGCCATATTTTGGTCCTTAACACCTATCATGTGCAAAGAACTGTTTCACATTTTGTGACAATTGAAGTACTTATACATTTCTGATGAGTCAGCAGGGACTTTACTCTGCAGTACTCTAAAGAGACTAAAAGGAAGATATATATATTCAAGACTATCTGCTGTAGTGATTAATTCTATAAATTACTAAAAAAAAAAAAAAGATACAGCTTGCAAGTTTATATCTGCTGCATCACAACAGATAGTAGTAACATCAATATAATGACTAAAAAACACATTCCTGTAAGGATTTTGTTCCCTCACCATTTAGATTTGTTCTTCAAATGAAAACACCTGTAGCAGAAATTCCTCCTGACAAGCTGAAAGACACAGTACAGAGAACAAGTTGAATAAAATGTTTTAATTACCATCTTCAGAATACCTCCATCATACATCAACATCTTTTACAAACATCTTAATAAAATTTATTTTTTCTTGTTTTCAATTGAAACAAATTGTAATGTTTTGAGAAATATACATGCAATTTCAAAGATCAAGAAATAATATCTTTTTAAGAAAAACACAGACAAAATAGTTGTAACCCTTATGAATGTTTCATGTTGCATATTTGAAGACATTAGAGGGCAGTACAAATTTCTGCAGAAAGTTTTTCAAGTGATCCATTCTGCAATAAAGTTGGTTTTGCAGGCTATTCCTTCTGAGACTAGAAAAATCTACTACAAAAATTCTTCGTAGGCCAAATCCCTGCTCAATTAAAAAAAAAAAAATAAAAAAAAAATCAGAAAATATGTTCTTTAATATACACTTTAATTTTGGTTCTATAATAAAAACAATTTGTCACAAAAATCCAAATAAATATACAGCAGCTATAATAGACTTACTTACCCCACAAGTATTTGGCTTTTTTTAAAATACTTTATCTCATCTTGAAAGAAATATGTTACCTACTCTGCAGTGTCTCCTGGTGATTAGCTTTGGCGGTTTGGCCAGCTGGGATCCCTCTTCATAGAGTTTTAAATTTTCAGTATATTGTAAAGGGAGCACAGATGCGTTATTCCAATGGGAGGGATTCCCCTCTGGGAGTGAGGCACTGAGAAGCTGAATTTTACAGTACCTAAGTCATTTGGCAGGTCTAGCATTGAGATCATTAAAACTGAACACTTGAGAATTAGTATTAGTAGTAACCCTACAAGGGCCTCACACAAAATCAGAATTGTTGTTACAGCCTATCCACAGTATGCTTAATTTCAGCTCAGAAAGAATTTTCAACGTCATGTTATTCTAGTTCTCTGAACATGGAAGTTTTACAAAGGGAATGTAGGCACTTGCTTAATTGTAACTATGCAGGTAAACTGGCCTGTGAGTTACTGCTGGCAATGGAAGAACCTGTTTAAAACCCTATATGCTGCCTAGAATTTCTTAAATGAAGCTTTGCAGGGGTGGATTGACCTCAGCTGTCTCAGCAAGAGACCCACACAGCTGCTGTCTCACTTCCCCGATCTAGGGTAAGGAGAGAAAGTACAATGAAAAGGGACTGGATAAAGACAGGAGATCACTAGCAACAACAACCAAAATACAAAAAACCAAAACAAAACAAAAAACAACAACAAAAAAAAAACGAGTAGGATGATGAAAATAAATAAGCAAATTAAAATGACTTTGCCCTTGAACTTTCTTCCCAGGCTTAGCTTCACTTCTTCATTCCTGATTCCTCTGTCTCCTTCCCCTCAAGCATCACAGAAGGATGAAGAACGGGGTTATGGTCATTTCAAAACAGTGTTTCTCTGCTTCTCTTCCTGCTTTTCCTTGCTCCAGTGTGGATCTTCTCCACAGGTTGTAGTACATCTCATCCTGTATGGTCCTCCCAGTCTTCCTAGGGAATCTCTGCTCTGGCATTTGCAGCACCTCCTTCTCTCTTTCTTCACCACCTGTGGTATCTGCAGGACTGTTTTTCCTTACACTACTAACATTTTGCTCTTTCTTAAATATACTTTCACTGAGGTGCCACCACCTTGGCAGCTGGGCCCAGCCCTGCCCTGAGGCATGCATGTTGGAGCCAAGTGGCTCCAGCTGTGACCAGTATTGGGCAGCCCTAGCCTCACCTCACAGTGGGGCCTGGCAGTATAGACGATTCTCCCAAGTTTTTAATAGCAGCATAGTCTATGCAAATGTCAGGAAAAGAATCGTCCATTTAGCACATGTTGTACTCAATATGTTAATATATAATACATATTATTTCTTTGCCTCTCTCCCTCTGGCCCCGGCTTAGCCATCTTAGCTCACCGCAGAAAAAAAAGCACGTGCTTTCCCTTGCTCTGTCGTGGTTTGACTCACATTTTGGATACTCTCATCTCTCGTTTTGTTTGATTTAGTTAAATTCAGTAAAATATAGTTGCCATTGTGTTTTCTCTTTGTTAAAACTATCTGCTAGCGCTCTGTCCTTCCCCCTCTCCCAGAGCACATGTGACCCAGGGCTGGCTGGGTCATGGCAAACCACTACTACACCTTCCTTAATTATTTTTTTCTTTTTTTTCACAGGGCCTTTGCCCCCCTGTCACAGACTTATATCTAAGGACAACCCCATGACAAAAGTAAATTACAATCAATTTTTGAAAGAAAGAAAAAAAAAAAAAAAAAAAAGGGGGGGAAATTGTCCTTTGGGAAGTTATTCATTGCATATCTTGACAGCTTTAAATAGTAAAAATCTATATTTCTGATGGCAGAAATTTACTTTATGCCATGTATACATATAAAAGAAATCAGATTTGTTTCATTTTGTTCCAAGATTTAGACCCGGCAATCATTTCTATCCTTGTAAATCTAGCTTTTGAAATGTAGGTGATACCCTATGGTTTTAATAAACATCCCTCACATAAAAAGCTTGGAGACACATAAATCCAGAGGAGTGATGTAATATGCACCTGACTCTAAGAAGTGCTTCCTGGACTTCCTCGGGACCATATGGATATAGCTATCATCCACCACTTCCAACAGTGCAGCATGTGTTCTAACTTGTAGAGCTCTAGATTATGTAAAGATATAAAAACCACAGCTTTTTAGCTACACAATTTTTGCTACTTGCCTTTTAGTGTTAGTCCAGTGGAAACTCAATTTATATATATATATTTTTTAATATTTATTTTCCTGTGCATTTTAATCTATGTTTAACTATATCTACATCCAGGAATAGCTTTTTCTTCTAGGTACTGACACATAGCAACTTGAAATTTCCCAGATGGAAATTCTGAACAGCTGAGTTTCTGCTGCTTGCTTCCTGGTACAAGAAAAAGCATTTGTAGATCAAGCAAGGAGCAGATGGAGAACAATTGGAGTATATAATTATTCAGCCTGGGTTCCTTTTAAATGAGTAGGCTGAACTCTTTGTATTTGGCTGGGAAGACAGAGGGACAGAGTAACAAATGGTAGATAAATCTTCCAATAATTCTTTAAAATAGATCTAGGCAAATATATGAAATAAGTTCATCAGTTACCAAGGTCTCTTTTTCTGTGAACTTCAAAATCTGGCAGATCACTCTCAGTCTGCTTTTGAAGTCTGAGATTAATACACAGCCTACCCAAACATTTCTATATTAATAAACTACATTGAGTTTGTTATGTTACCTGAGGATTCCATCTGGTGACTTTTCTTTACTCTGCCAGATTTAGAAAAGCTACAGCCCTGCTATGATCTATTGCCAAAACATAAAATCCACTATAGCAAAGTATTAACACATTGTGATTTTTGCTCTTTAGAAGTGAATAATTTAGTTCTGTGACTTTTTGAAACTGCTCTCATAGGAGTATTACATTTTGTAAGCTGATGGCTAATAGGAAGAATAGATGCCAAAACCATTATCTAGAGACTTACAATTACTTCCACTAACTATTGAAGATTAAATGAACATATGAAGGAAAACAGAACATCAAAGCAAGAGCAATAAAATACTGTGAGAAAATAAAGCAAATCAGAAGAATTTAAATACCAATAAATTTTGAAATCAGAAGCAAACAGAGGGCAATAAAATATGTCAGAAGATGAAAGGGGAGAATTGTACCTGGTTGCCATACCTAAATTATGTTCTGAAACTGCATATTCAAATCAGAAATGATAAAAATATTTTCTCCTCAAAAGTTTGCATCAAAGGAAGAATGCTAAGACAAAAATGCATGACAGAAATTG
Source organism: Perdix hodgsoniae (assembly GCA_035772895.1). Taxonomy (NCBI): domain Eukaryota; kingdom Metazoa; phylum Chordata; class Aves; order Galliformes; family Phasianidae; genus Perdix; species Perdix hodgsoniae. The sequence continues at coordinate 1,868,917 of JAPSGF010000052.1, forward strand.
TTTCTACTAAAAAAAAAAAAAGAGGTTAGAATTATAGCTACATGCAGTGAAATTTATTTTTAAGTAGAAAATTGATATTGAAACAAACAAAAAAAAAACCCAACTAATTAAGAAAATTTTAATACTAATAAAGTATTCATTGTGCTAAAATCTAGGAAAAATCATAAAAGCCAAAACAAGATAATCTTAGCAGATCATGAGAAAAACTTTACTTGAAGTATTATATGCTTTATCCTATTTCTTGTTTCCTGTATTCTACTTTATATTTCAAAAATTCATTCTTTCCTAGGAATCTGTAACCAGGAAAAGCTTAATGTTTTGTCTAATTATATTATTTGCATGGTTAAAAACTGCTGCTGGTCTTAGTTAGGATTCATATTTTTAAAGCTTCTACACAAAATAAATAACTATACATTGTAAACATATCTTTTCACCTCTTGGCTAAAATAATATTGATAAAAATACTTAAGAGTATGTCATGAATTGCCAAAGGTGCACTGATTTTCCAAGTCATTCAGGAGATTTAAAGCAAACTAAATCTTAGGCATGCATTCCAGATCAACTCATGTTGTAATTCTGTACAGAAGCAGTATGAATAAGCAATTACTGAACAACACCTACATTTGAGTCTAATATACTGACAAATCACTTTTTTTTTTTTTTCCCAATCTGACATGAATCAATTTGATAAGATTATTAAAATCTTATTATTAGTTCACATCTCCATGTTTAGGGCTGAAAATGTATTTTAAATATGAAAATGTGTTTTAAATATGTCTTCAAATGTAAAACTCTTATTGTTGGGTTGGGATTGAGATACACTTGTGCTATTATCACAAAGAATTCAATTTTCTTTTGTTTATTTGTGAATTTAACTGCATTGTAGAGATCCCATTTTACACACTGAAATATAAAAGTTCAACTCAACAAGTACACAGTAATACACATACAAATAGCAAATCAAGGAAAGGCAGAAAAACTGAACTGTAGATTATTTTATACTTTCTTTGTATAAAAATTAATAAGTATTAATTTGCTTCAGCCAAGCTGACATTGGTATATATACACATAGACTACTGCACCCAGGCATGCTGGCATGTACAAAGCTACACACAGAGACATGAGCATTAGAAAAAGCTCGGAACAAAAACAACAGATGTTAATGCTCTACCTCTTCAAGTCCAAATGCTGGTGCCTTTGAAATAGCCTTAAAGAAATGGCCGTATCTGCTACATATTTAATATAGTCTTTAATGCCATCCATATGACAGGAATTTTTTATCCCATGTGCATTAACTGTAATTACTGGTGTGACAGAATTGCACTACCATTCTATTACTTGAATTTTAGTATATTAAATACACTGCAAAGAACGTAGAATGTAAACAGTGGAAATGTATTTTTTTTGGAATATTTAGAGCAAGGGAGAGAATCTGAAACTGAAAATGACAATTTAACTCAGGTTATTGAAATTTTCTGACATAAATTACAGTAGATAAAAGATCCCCATCATTCCTAGCCATAATCTTTCATAATCTACATAGATACAGTATATGCTATGTTATTGCAGTTATGTTGAAAGAAGGATGCAATCCTTTCAGTCTGAGAAAAAGAACATACTTTCCTAATTTTCATCCCTACAGGAATCTGGATACCTTTGCATAGCAATGACTGCATTGTGCCCAAGACTTAGAGTAGAGCTGTTACATGACAGTCAAATTTATACAAAAATAAAATGTGATTAATGACTCATAATTCTAGTCAATAATTGTTATTTAAATATTTTTCTGTTAAAAAAAAATACTGCATAAAAGAAGCAATAGTCAGTATGGAATGGCTGCAGTAACCTTGTACCATCCATATTAGTTCACGTTTTCACATATATACTGTGGCCACACCTGTTACCAGTAGTACCACAGTATAAATTTAATAAATCCAAGTTATCTGTGAATGTTGTTTTGAGAAGAAAAATAAGTGTATCTTACAACATTGTGAATACTGATTACTTAGCTGTGAAAGTCAAGGGTCTATATTGTATGCTGTTGAAGTTAAAGGTTTGGGTATGGTTACTCAGCTGTACCATTGCATCAGAGTATCACTTCTGTATTTAATTCACTGACATTGCAATCAAAGTCTACATCAACTCTAGTAATAACCTGGTATCGGGAAAGGAAGAGTACTGGAATGAGAATGAAAATGGACAAGTAACACTGCCATATTTCCTCTTGTTGCTACAGTTATAGCTGTAGGAGACAACATCTTGGTGACTATCCAGTGTGGATCTTAAAACTCAGAAAATGCAAGCATAATCAGATGATCCATTGCACTGGATCAGGTAAAGAGGAACAGAGGTTACTTAAACACTCACTAGATCTGATCTTTTATATCTTTTATTTATACAGAATTCTGGAACATGCAATGTTCTCTTAGAAGAATATGTATATGAGCAATCTAAAACTTTCTGGACAAAGAAAATTTTGCTTTGCTTGAAGATATTGAAGATGACTTTACAGATACACTTGTCAGAAAAAAAAAAAAAAAAAGAAAAAAAAAAAGAAAAAAGGAGGTCACTACAGATTTGTACTCTGGGGGTTATCTGGTTATCTCATCAAATGATAGATCCATCTAGACCTAATTCCCATTCCTGTGTTATAACATATATATAGGCTTTATCTGATTCTTATTCTGTGAATTTTCTTTTCTACAGATTTGCTTGTTTTCTATACCATATTTCTTTAGTTTACTTTTACTATTCTTTATACTGCTCTTGAGAGGAGCACTTCAGTGTCTAATGATATCATGCTGGAGCTTCAGTGTATGTAGCCTGGATGTGGGACTAAAGAACATGCCAATTAAATTTGCATTTGATACCCAGCTTGCAAAAGAATGCAAGTGTCTTGTAGAACAGGAATCGAATTCAAAATATCTTGATGAACTGGGGATAGATTAGAAACAATAAGATACAGTTCAATAGGGACAACTGCAAGATACTCTTGCAGAAATAGCAAATTGTACACACAGAAAATAGGGAACAGTTGTTTAGGTACAAGTTCTGCAGGTTTCCAAGTTAAAAATGATCCCAAGGTAAGCATGGGTACACGGTATCACAGTACAGTTAATTAAAAAAAGAAAAAAAAAAAAAAGAAGAAAAAAAGAAAAGTGAACATTATTATAAAAATATTTCTACAGTTATTCTTTAACTAAATTCAGTATTCATGAGTGAACTTATACATGATTTCACTTTTGTTTTCATCAATGATTTATGGGCTGGTTTAATCTGGTTCTGTGACTAGTGGGCAGAGGGATCTGCACCTCTGGAAAGAGGAAACAAGGGATCCCAAAATAATTAAAACCAGCAGCCACAATCTGAGGTGAAACAAACTAATTTATTAAATATGGTATTGGAATGCAAGATAACACACTATAATACAATATAATTAGAATTGAAGCTTAGAAATCAAATATAATTAGAGAAAGAGTGTCTGAGAACTAAAGTACTCAGCATACACTGAGATGAGATGTGCAGTTGGGGTGAGCAGCAGGGAGGAGAGCTGAGAAAAGGACATAACCTGACCTTGCCAGGGGTTATATCTCCTCTCTGAATGCAAAGTGTTCTGGGGTATGTAGTTCTCTTCTGAACTGGTTCCCAGAGCTGGAGCATTAGCTCTTTACCTCCCTGTGCACTACATGATGTTATGATGTGGAATACCAATAACCAAAAATTGTAAAACCATGACAGTTCTTTTTATGTCAAGCTTGTTAACAACTAAGTGTCAATTGGTAAGAATGTCAAACAAAGCAGAAATAGTGACTGAAGATCTTGATGCTATGACCTGCAAAATAAAATAAAGAGAATTATAATGGAGGATGTGATAATAGATTTTAAAAGCATATAAAACTATTTCAAAGATTTCAATGTGATAATATCCTTTTTAAATCAGAAAATAAGTAATTTAATAACAAAAAGAAAGAAGATTAATTAAATAATATAAAAGTTATTAGAAAATATTTTCTGAAGTTAAGAAATCAGAAATTCTGCTAAAGGTACCTGATAATCTTTTGCTATTGAATGCAAGTCATGTGATAGAAATGAATGTCCAAGAATGCCCTAAATGTTGGGATGACAGAATGGGTTCATTTTTTAAACCTTTCAAACTTAAGATACTAGAAGAAATCTGAACAGATTTAAGATAAAAACATTTAATTCTTCCTTCTTTTTCTCTGCATGTTTTCATCTTTCCAATCACTGATATTTCTGATATCCTTCTTGTTATTTTATATGATCGTTGGACAATAATTAAAGATAGCACTAAAAATATATAATCTTTATTTTATAATCTTACTCTTCCTTTCTTCTTTTTTTGTATCTCCCTATGTATTATACTTTTTTTTTTTTCTTTCTCATAATTTATTATGTGGTTGGGAGTTTTTTGTTTGTTTGTTTGTTTGTTTTTTGCAATTCTTTCCAGAATGATTTAGTTTCCTAAATAAGTGAAACCATATAAAATACCAGAGTTTATTCTAATATTCTTCAGTGCTAAAACTCTATGAACACACTTCATTTTTTACCTCAGCCTCTTGATATTTTCTCCTTCCTCTGTACTTTTTTCTTATGGAGAAATAATTTTTTTCAAAATAGTTCAAAACTTACCATGAATAGCCTATAGCTAATATTCACATCGACATTATTCTTATTCATGTATTCTATTCACCTTCCTATTGTTACCTTTTTTATAATCTTCTGTTGGTACCACTGCACATAGCGAGAGTTGGACTAGATGATCTTCTAGGTCTTTTCCAACCTTGATAATTCTGTGATTCTGTGATCTGTGTGTACTATGTAATTAAAGTGTATTGTGAATTCACAACTTGCTGGGGCAAATTTACGTTTTCTAGAATTGAATATTGCTGACAAAGCAAAATGGAAATATAAATAAAACATCATGTGATGAACTAGGTTGCAAAAATATTTATAACAGAACTGGAACTACTAAAACCTATTTATTTCCCTTGTTTTTTGGTTAAAACAAACCAACAAAAATTAACCAACTTGCCCTTTTCCCCTGTATGAATAGAAAGCACACCCTTTAAGCAAAGGTTTGCAATGTTTACAAAAAGATTTTTTTTTTTCATTTAAATAGAAAGCATACATTAAAGTTAAAATTTGCTCTTCACTCAATGCTTTATTTACATGCTAATGGTAATGTTTAAAATTGGATCTGGATAATCAACAGAAGGAGAAGGAAGAACACCTGCAACATACTGATCTTCTGTGTATTCTGTAAAACACATCAGTCCAATGATACTTCTGGGGAAGGCTGAATATATGCTCCATATATTTAGATACCAGTTGATATGTTAATTTCTATAGTGTACCAGTAGGTAGGATACTGTATATTTGTGATAGTAGATTTAATGGATTTCCATATGAGAAAACATGTACAGAAAAGTAGCAAGAATTATGTAATATATAAGTCATTTCTAAATCTATCACAATATTACAGAAGAATTTTGGTGGTGTATCTGCATAGAAGCATGTATGTTCATGCATATGTGCAGCAATCTTATTGGTAATGAAGCAAAAGTAATTAGGTAAATGCATAATGGTTCACTAGTTATTGTCCATCAGAGAAGAAGGAAAAGAAAGAAGTCAAACATTTCTGCTACTAAAACTGATTATCTTACATAAAATAAAATAAAATAAAATAAAATAAAATAAAATAAAATAAAAT
>JAPSGF010000052.1:1886095-1904592 GCA_035772895.1 Perdix hodgsoniae
GGAAAGGGAAAGGGAAAGGGAAAGGGAAAGGGAAAGGGAAAGGGAAAAAAAAGGAAAAGGAAAGGGGGGGGGGGGAGGGGTGGAGAAGGGAAGGAAAAAGAAAAGTCATTTTCTTAGTGGATAATCAAATATGGTAGATTGCATAGATGAAAAACCATTTTTATTCATAGTATCACACTTGGATACCAAACAAATTTGTTAGACTACAAGATGATAAATAACATTAAATCATCCAAGACAATAACAAAAATATTATAATGCAAAACCTTAAGAAGTGGGTTTAAATCTTGAGTTGCTATTGCTTGTGTTCATTTTTAGGCTGTGTTTAACACAGGGGACACAAGTTTTCCATTTTTATTTACTACCAAATAACTAACTAGATTTCCTCGTGAAAAAGTCTCTTTTGACGTATGGGTCTTCTGCTTTGCAATGACTATTGTTCCTGGAGGAAGTCTAACATAAAGAGTCACATGGATTTTTCCTCTACAGAGTTAGCTGTTCCCTCTGAGCAATGAAAATCTTTCAAATCACCCTCATAATGGGAAAACTTTGAGAGTTGGAGGGACTGTGATTTGATGGTACAGTAAACTTCTGATGACAAGTTTAGTCACAACAAATGTCATAAGTCCCTCCTTGCACTGTCTTTGAGTTGTCTTGCTCATGGGGCTATGCTGTGTGACTACTCCCACTATACCTTTGTGAAACATGTTCCCTACACTTATCACCATGCTGACAGTTATCATTGCTGAAAGTCATGTAAGACAGAACCTGTGAATAAGAAGGAAGCTGGTACTCTGGTGAACAAAGAAAAGAAAGTGTTCTCTCACTGCACAGGAAAAGCAAAACTGTTTAGTTTTGAACTGACAGCTACAATTTTCATCCAGCCTTTTCTACACTGAGGGACTCAGTACAGTGCAAGAACAATGTACATCATTTTCCATATCTATTAAAATTGTCTATATTTTAAATCTTGAAGTATTTTTAATAAAATATATTAACAAACTCTGACAAGCGTTTAAGAAGTCATATGGATAGAGAAAGCAACTGTTCATAAATGATTGACGTGAAGCCCTTTTTAAAATAAATTAAAAAAAAAAACAAACAGTAATAACTGAGGTTCAAAATGAGAATGCCATTATATATTAATAATTTCAAAGGCAGAGGAAATCTGTGGTGGCTTAACAGTGACCCCTCTGGCTCCTAATTGTTCCAGTTAGAAGAGGCAAACATCCCTTTATCACTAGTAGGCGCTGGAACATAGAGTTAAAAACAACTGGTTAAAGGCTCTGCTGGATATTCAACAATGCACATCACAACTGCAAGAATATATAATGTCCTAGAGGCAAGATCTTCAGAACAACTGAGTACAACTCGTAAAACATTAGTGGATGACATATCTGGAAGGCATACTCTTGTAAACTGCAGTTCAGGGGGATATTGATCCTTAATTTGTTTTAGTCACCATAATTACTTGAATGCTGAATTACCCTACTTCATGTTTGAAGAAAGTGCCCTAGCCTCACTCCTATTTTTGCTAAGATCCTTTTACTTTGTCCATAAAACTGGGCCTTCAAGTGAAAGTAGATGTAATTCACTGTAAAAGGGCATTAGATCTATATTCATAAGCACAGAGCAGTAGTGTTATCATTTTCTAGAAGGACTAATATATTGAGATATAAGAGAACAGACTAAATTTGTCTGCTCTTTATCAGAGAAGAGAAATCATACTTCAGTGGACTGTTTTCTTTCACAGCTGACAAATTATTTGGATTGTCATTATATGACTGCAGAAGAACAAATACAGGTTGGTATTCAGAATATCTATTGTAAAATAATAAAATATCCATAAAGTTAAATAGTTCTTTTCCAATCATGAAATGGATCACAACTATGTAATTAATGGTGTCCTACAGTATTTAGTAGAATCACTGCATTTAAAGGATAGTTCATGAGAACAAAAGATCTATTAGTTTTTTTCATTCTGACTCATCAAGGATGAATGCTAATGTCTATTTTTATAAAACAAGGTAAGAAAGAACAGCTGAGAATAAAAATCTTTTCAGAAAAGTTTTGGTTATCAAACAAGTGAGATTGAATAATAAGAGAAAAACTTGGATGTATAAAATTAAAAATGAACATTGAAATATATTTTTCCTACAGTATTTTAAATAATTTTAAAATCACTTATCATTACATTCACATTAAAAGTTATTAAAATTATACCTCTGTATTTTGAATCTAAAGTGAAAATACCACAGTGAAGAACATTGATAACATATTATCACAGAATCATAGAATGGTTTGGGTTTGAAAAAACCCTGGAGATCATCTTGTTCCATCCTTGTCCTGCTATGGACAAGGACACCTTTCATTATACCAGGTTGCTCAAAGCTCCTTTCAGCCCGGCCTTGAACAACCTCCAGAGAGGGAACATTCAGAACTTCTCTGGGCAACCTATTCCAGTGTTTTGTGACTCTCACAATGAAGATTTTCTCCTTATATCTAGTCTAAACATAACCTCTTCAAGTTTATAATGATTACCCCTCATCCTATGGCTACATGCCCCTATAAAAAGTCCCTCCCCAGCTTTCCTTTAGGCCCCCTTCTAGCAAGCTGCTGTAAGGTTTCCCTGGAGCCTTCTCTTCTTTAGGCTAAAGTATTCTGGGTCTCTTAGCTTGTCCCTGTAGGGTAGGTGCTCCAGCAGTCTGACCATCTTTGTGAGTCTCCTTTGGACCCATTCCTACAAATCCATGTCCTTCTTGTGTTGGGGATCCCAACAACAGGGGACACAGTGCTCCAGCTAGGTCTCACAAAGGCAGAATAGAGGGGCAGAATCATCTCCCTCGACCTGCTGGCCATGCTTCTTTTGATGCTACACAGAATCTGATTGGCTTTCTGGGCTTCAAGTGTGTATTGTTGGATCATGCTGAATTCATCAACAGACACCCCCAAATTCTTCTCCTCAAGCTATTCTCCATCTGACCTGTATCTGTGCTTGGGACTGCCCTGCACAGAACCTTTCAGTGGCTTAGCTGGTCTTTAAAAGGTTGACGTGGGTCCACCACTCAAACCAGTCAAAGTCTGCCTGGATGGCATCCCTTCCCTCTTGTTTGTCAACTGCATCACATGGCTTGATGTCATCCATAAACTTGTTGAGGATGCACTCAAACCCCCTGTCCCACTCTGTTTATTATAAAATGCTATTCAGTACTTTATCTTTCTCTCTTCATTTTTCTCATTAGCACATCACAATTTGGAAATTATCATGTGAAAATTTTGGACCCTATGATTCAGTATTGTACCTGAACAAAATCTCAATACATTTTGTAAACGCTTTATATTCAAAACTGTACATTTTTAAAGATGGCTTGTTCTTTTCCATTTGTATCATTACAGGATACATGAAATAAATATTTTTTTGTCATGTCAGGTTATGCTAATGTTATAAACATGTTACAGCCTTTGGAGGACCTATGAGTATTCAAAGCTAAAGTAGAATCTATAAATAATTGATAAAATATCAAAATACTCAAAATGCTGTGCTCTAGTCTAATGTTAGATAGTGGATGGAAAGGTCACTGAATTGAAGATAAGATAGAATGAAATGAATATGAATTAACTTTATGAAGCTGAAAGCCAGCTTGATTACTAGTATTGTGAGACACAATTCTGTCCAGAAGCTATATAATGAGGATTAATAAAAGTGGCAGGCTTGACTCTTGATTTTTGAAGTTTGATACACATGATGATATTTAACAGCTGAATTAGAAAAACATAAAAGGTTATTTTTAACAAAAAGAAGTGCATTTAAATCTTCTGTTTCCTTACAAAGATTTAAAGATCTAATCTGAAAATCGTCTAACATTAAAGAACTGTTTTATGTCTCTCTATTTTTACACTAGTGAACAATTTTGGAAAAAAATCTCCTTGGTACGACATACATGATAAATTCCAACTGTTCTGTTACACTTTTTTTTTTTTTTCTTCATATGTGCATGGGAAGAATTTGACTAATAGAGGTCTACAGTTCAATAGAGATCACTGTTTTCTACAATGATTAGAGCTCTATTTTTTATTCTGTGAACTCCATATTTCAGATGAAAAGGTAAAGTATCTGTTTAATTTGAATTATACAAGAAAATATGCCTAGGCAGACCAAATAACCTGTGACCATAAATCTGAGAGCTTCTGAGGATATGTGCAGATGTTTTTTGAGTGACAGAATACATTCTGCTAATTTGATTTAGAGGATTTGTTGTCAGTGGGAATGTTGTAGTTGCCGTTAGATAGGTGTTAAAATGTGCACTCTTGTTATTAAATAGATGGAGCTAGTTTAAAATGTCAAGGCTGTGACAGACTGGTAGGAAAGAAATCTTTCTACTGTGATGCCTTTAAAATAGCTGGAGGGTAAGACAGAAACTATTCCAAGTGACTTTGATAGAAACTCAGCAGAATGAATTAGGGCAATTTTTTGCTCCCATTTACACCAACATAAATCTGGAGAGACTCCAATGAAGTAGATAGCTAATCCTGAATATAATCAGAGAAAAGTTCCACTTTTTCTTATTAGCATTAGAGAACATGTAATAATGTTGCACGTTATAATTTTGTGCCCTAATAAATGAATGTTACTCAGAGCTTCCATTTAGAGTAGAATTTGCTGATAATCTTCATTTAGCTGTTACAATAACAGATGACTTTTTTTTTCTTTTTTTTTTTTTCTCTTTCATCAGATCACTTTTCTCTCAATCCTACAGCTAATTCTTTTGTGATCTCAAGCAAGGTTTCATTGTTCATAGGGCAACACTAAGGCAACACTAAGCAGCTGATATACACCTTTCTCTCACACTGGGTTACAATGAAATCTCTGTAAAGAAGGCCGTCTGTGCTTAAGGCTACAATTCAGCCCCACGTTGTTGTTGTGCAGGTTACACACTGTTCACTATCTAGTTTACACAATACATAAGAGACATGACACCTGCCCCAAGCAGTTTGCAATCTAAATTTAGTTATGCTACAGTGAGTGGGAGTAACATGTCATGATTTTTGTTGCAGTGTAAGAGCTGGTGGGCTCATAAAACAAACCAGAGCAAAACAAGAAGAAAGAGAAAAACAAAAACAAAAGAAGAAAAAGAAGGAAAGAAGACGTTATGATAAAAAGTTTGCATGAGTTTTCATCTTCCAGTCTTACTGCAGCTAAAGGTATTGTCAAAGGCCTCCCGATGCTTGATGTAATTTGCCTAGATTAGAGATTGTGGACACAAATTAAAGAGCATAAGAAGATACTATAATAATATACCATTGAGAAATACAACCGATCAGCAGCATTAGATCATTTTAATTGCTGTAAGAGACATGATATAGTTTTGTAGTTATAAAACTGTAGCATTAAGGTGACATCTAATTTAAGGGGGAAAGTAAAATAGCTGGAAATACTTTCCCAGGTAGTACCCTCCAGTACCGAGGATGCAATTAGATCTGGAGTAAGTAGAATTTGTGCTTGATAATCCATTAAAAAATACTGTTTAGCAGACTCTGAACTGTTTGCACTGAGATATTGAGTAGCTTGAAACAGAATATCTGTTTGGAGAAAGACAGACATAAATCTATATTTTAGTGTTTGAGATTGAATGTGAATAATTAAATTTATGTAGTTAATAAAGCTTAACTTCCTAGTACTTGAACAATACTTGGAAAATGCTAAGCCATTGTGTGTTCATGTGCAAGGGAGTACTGTTATCCCATACTATTCTCAGGAAAGATTCATTTGGTTCTTTAGTCAAATTTAAGATAAGTCTAAAAGAAAGGATGAGAACAAGAACTCTAATTAATCCACATGGTACACTCACTCATCTTCTGGTTAGCCCTAGTCAACTTTAGTGTATTAAGAGCATCCACTTTTCTAAGTTTATGTGTCAAAAACATCTAAACACCAGGAATGAATGAGGATCAGCACAGCATGAGGATAAACCCACAGTATTCTTTTTTTCATCCATTCAGATTCAGTTTGAACAGTCATTATAGTATTTGTTACAAAGACTCTCTGACATGTAAGCTTCCTTCTGTCCTGAGGCTGAACTGCAACTGTCCAGTTTAAATAAATTTCAGATTGCTTTGGCGGAGTAGAAAGTTGCACAGTGTTCCAGTGATTAGGGACTAGTGCTCTTGACATTGTTTATTAAAAGTAATATTAAATCTTACTAAAGCAAACAGAAAGTAGGCAATTTTATACGGCCAATTTATATTTTTTATTAGTCAGGAACTCTTCCTTTCCTTTAGAAATTAAAGTCTGGATAGCAGTAAAACAAATTTTATTACATTCCACATAAACTATTTTCTTCAGAAGAAATTGTTATCATTATGAAAAGGTGATAACCCATGTCTGTCTAGTCAAAACTGCAAGTGGGAAAACTGCAAGGATTTGTAACGTAATGGAGCCAGTGGGTGAAGTAGGTAGTAGTGAAAAAAGGTTTTAAATGAATAAAGAGATATATTTTGATCTTCTAAAGAAGCTTTAGGTTTCCTTTTTAGAATCAGACACACAGATGTCTCTGCTTCCTTGTCATAGCTTCTCCAATTAGAGACTGTATAACTTGAAACTAAGTCTAATTTGAACTCATAAAAACTTCATCTTCTGAAATCTCTGTGATCTTTGAGTTTTACATAGTACATAAATAGCCCTAACCAAGCTTTCTTCAGCTACACAGCTTCTTAATTATTTATTGCTCTCTCATTTCTGTTGCTCTGCTTTTTGTATGATTTGATTTTAAACTACAGTCTAACTAGAACAAACAATTATGTAAATGAAAAATTAGATTCTTAAACGCTTAAGAGAACTGCAGCACATTAAACTGCTACTAGGAAACACACACACACACACACACAGAGAAACATTTAATTCCAGAATATTTCAACATCTGCTAATAAATTTAGAGAAGATACTGAATTTATTGTAGATCTGTAAATGCTCTGCATGTGGCAGGTGGTATTTTTATGAAGCAGAATTTGGGAGTATTTTGTTGTTGATACACTTTTTTTTTTTTTACATTTTATTACAACTTTGAAGCTCATTTCATTTATTATTACATGTTGAGTTTACTGTGTTAAATTTGCTATCTCACTGATTCAGTTATAACATTTCTGACACTGCAGAAAGCATAAGGCAGTTTGTTTCTACGAAACATTTTAAAGAGGATTACATTACTGCAGAGTCTAGAGCAAGAGATCTCATGGAAGGCTACTGATTTCTAGAATGTTCAGTTTGTGTTGCAAAGAGCAATATATAAAACTTGGAAATATAACCTGAGTTAGCACAATTGTCAGATGATGGGCACATGCATATGCATATTTCTCAAATGGGTCACTTATAAGAATGTTTGCTTCTGTCATGTCTAAACCTCTTTTCCATGACAAGTCCAGTGCGCTGGCCAAGAATCAAACTGCATGATGTGGAATACTGATGAAAAACCATGAAACCATGACAGATTCCATCTCCAGAATACGGGGGTTAAGGAAAATAATCTCTGAAGCATTAATTCACAATTCAAATCCTTCAGATCAAAACTTATTGTAATAGTTGATCTAGTAAAACATTACAAATGTGATCACAATTCCTGAAAACTACAGAAGAATTGCTTTTTTATCAGTTTAAGTTTATAGCTAGTAGCAGTGGACAAAATATTTCCATATCATATAAATATAAATGATTTGCTGGTGTTATGTCTAACTGTGTGAATGATTGATTTTGAAACACAGATAATGAATATTAAGTATAAAAACAGAAGTTGATAGTCCACAGAAGTAGAAAAACCTGGGAAAAGGATATCCAATTCTGAATTAATCTTTTTCTGAAATTGTTGACATTATGCAGAAAGTGAAGGATGGTAGACACACAATGGCTGAGCAAGTCAATGGCAGCTTCCAATCCCATTCTAAACCTATAAGACTTTAGTGAAAATCCTTTATTAGCCAGTTAGCTAAATAAATGTTACCAGCCCTTTTAGCAGTGTGGAGAGAGACCTGGGGTCTTGGTGGTGGATAAAAAACTGAACATAAGCCAGCAGTGTGCTCTTGCAACTCAGAAGGCCAATGGTATCCAGGGCTCCATCAGAAGAGGGGTGGCCAGCAGGGACAGGGAGGTGATTGTCCCTTTCTACTCTGCCCTCATGAGGACCCATCTGGAGTACTGTGTCCATGACTGGGGCCCCCAGTACAAGAAAGACAGGGAGCTGTTGGACAGGGTCCAGAGGAGGGCCACAAGGATGATCAGAGGTCTGGAGCACCTATCCTACCAAGACAGACTGAGGGAGTTGGGCTTGTTCAGCCTGGAGAAAAGAAGACTGCAAGAAGACCTCACTGCAGCCTTTCAGTATTTAAAAGGGGATTATAAAAAGGAGAGGAATCAAGTTTTTACAAGGGTAAGTGATAGGATGAGGAGGAATGGTTTTAAGTTCAAGGATGGAAGGCTTAGATTGGATGTCGGGGAAGTTCTTCACAGAGAAAGTGGTGAGGCACTGGAACAGGCTGCGCAGAGAGGTTGTGAATGGTGTTCAAGACCAGGTTGGAGGGGGCTCTGGGCAACCTGGTCTAATACGAGATCTGGAAGATGGTGGCCCTGCCTGAGGCAGGGAGATTGGAACTCAGTGACCCATGGGGTATCTTCCAACCAAAGCCATTCTATGATTCTACAATACTATGATTCAATGTTGTGATGATTCATTGATTCAATGACTCAGTGATTCTTTGGCTATACTATTAGAAGCAAGACTGATAATTTTTTATTCAGTAAGGCTTCTAGAATGCTGAATTATTTTAACTGGTATTTTGTTTGTTTGCTTGTTAATTTCAGTTCATTCTCACTCCATTTTCTCATTATTCACATGGAACATTTTTCCATTGCACTCTGAGGTCTCTGTCAATTCAAGGCAAGATAGAAATGCCTGACTGATATCCTTTTTATTCCTTTCAAAGTGGTGTCTGTTCCTGAGAAGATAAATAAAGCAAAGAGATTACTTTGTATCTATTTAGAAAATAATTCTATTCAGATGTTTCTAAAATGTGTTTTTAATTTGCAGAGGAAAAATGGGTGAGAGGATGAGTTTGTACATGTAAGTCAACTTCATGCAAGTTGGAACACACCGTAGTAGTTCAGATTCTATAGTAAAAATTACACTACTGTGAATTACTTCACTGCTGATATATCATTCGGGTTAGGCTCTGAACAGAAACAAACAAACAAACAACAACAGCAAAAACAAAAAAAAAAAACATGATGTTATCAATTTATTGCTAGCAACAGTAAAATTTTGAGTAATTAATGCCCCACCAAGATTTGAAGAGAAGTTGCCCACTTTTCATTGATGGGTATTTAAAATTGTTAACATAAATAGTTCTGTGAAAACAATAAATAAATAAATAAATAAATCAAAGATCTGTCAAGACTACTAGATGGATAAGTATTTGAATCCAAAAAATTAACAAAAGAATTATACCACTAAAGATTTTTTGCAAATGGATAGTATTAGAGATTTTTATTATGGATATAATTCCTATTATGTGGACACAGTTCTTATGGCTGCTGTGGACTTGCATTATTTTTGCATAAGCATATGTATTTATGTATTTATATTGCTCTATCAGTTCAAATAAGTAAAGAAAGCAAAATCAATGTATCTAGATAAATTATTTTTAATATGTGGTGATCTGTAGTCATACATCTATTAGAAATAGAAGATTTATATGTAGATCCAGGATATCTTCATACAAGTTTTAACTTTCACTACATATAATTTTATAATAATGCTGTTGTTTTTTAGTTTTGACCAAAATTTGGTGATAGATTGTAACCATACATTGTATGGTTCTGAAACTAATTGCACATGTAATTCCAGTTGACATACTTCACTGCAGGATCTTGAATCTGTTTCTATTGTAAGAGAAAATGGGTAGTAACAGCTAACCTTGGTTTTAATCTATTCAACTACATTTAATATACTGAACAAAAATGTAAAACACTCTTTATATAATGTCATTTAAGCATAGATAACTACCAAACTGATGATAGAGATGTCTATACATCATATTACTTCAGAAATATTTTTGGAACAGCCTTATACATATATATAAATGTTATACGTACATGTTAATAGAGTAGTTTCTTTCAAGGAAGTTAGGCATCTGCTATGGAAAAAAAAAAAATTGAGGGAATCAGTGTATAGCATTAGATGGTCATATTGGTGTAAGTAGAATCTTCAGAAGTTGTAATTGTATCCACATTCAGACACAGTGTAAGTGTATATTCTTCACCTAGACTCTCAAGCAACCTTTTCAATTTCATACTGAAGCTTGAAATATGAAATCATTCTGATTTTTTTTCCCTACTGATCTCCTAGAATACTCATACTTTAGGATTATAGCATGAAAGAGTATGTTTATGACTATGTGCAGTGGACCTGGCATATATTTTTATATAATGTGAGAACAAATTTATTCCTGATAGTCTTCCCAGTATCATTTACTTGCTGCATTTTATTGCTTGAAAATAAATCATAGCCTTCTTGTTATTTATCTGTATTTAGCTAAGAAGACAAGAAACAAAAGTTTTGAATTTTGCATTGTAACTGCTTCTGACAATTTGGAAAACTGTCTTCATTGAAACAATCACAAGAAAGCCTTTATATGATAATTGAAACATATTCTACCATGAAAAATGTAAAATATTTTGACCCAGAATTAACAGGTTGGAAAATATATGTTTTATTACATTGTCTTTTCTGTATATTTTCCAACAGTTCTTGCTACAAAAAGTGGCAAAACTTTAATTTTACTGTCTGGTTGGTTTAAAACAAAGTCCTTAAACTCAATAAAAGTACTTCTTGTGCATTTTACAAGATGACAGAATAAATAAATAAATAAATAAAAATCCTAGAATGATTTTTAATTCCTGCTAGTGTATCATATTCATAAATCTTTATGGAGAAAATTAGCTCTTGTATTTAAAATGAAACCAACAACCTAAAACAATGCTACAATTTCTTTCTATAAAATATACTACTATATATAATATTAAGACCTGAAAAATCTCATTTAAAAGAGAGAGGAAGAGAGAGATAAAATCTGTCTTTTACCATACTTTTTGCTGAATACTGAATTAGGATAAAAATACAAATTACCCCTGGCTATATGGAGTGCCACTACAAATTCCCATTGTATCACAAATATGTGGGTTACTTTTTGCATAAGTATTACTTGAGGCCTTTTTCTCATCAGAAAATAAGAAACTGAATATGTTAGTAGAGTGGTTGCCCTTATGAACCATCAAGATTTCTGTGATGAACCTTTTTATTTTCCCCTCAGAATAATATTTCAGATCTTATTTATTTGCTGATAATACTTCTTTCTCTTAGGCTGACCTAGCAAACTGGGTACACTTGAACAACATCCTGAACAAGAAGAAAATATCAGCTGAGGCTTGGAAAATGCTTAATTTCAAGTAGTTAAGGAACTTCCAGGTATCATCTCACTTTTTTATTATTTGTTTTTATTTTTTTTTAGTTTTATTTTTTGCATATTGTTGTGATTTCATGAGTATTCCATACCATAATATCATGTAATGTGCTGGGAGTTAATGCTCCAACTCTGTGGATTGTTGATATTTCTGGGTACCTGGTCCTCAGAAGGGAAGAACTTCATACCCCAGGAGGCTCACTGTTCCTTTTCCATTTTCCATGCAGAAGGAAAGATAAAATTGTCCACAGGTCACAAGACTACCCTTTTTTCTTTTCTGCTCATCTCTGCAGCATGTGTGCTCCCTAGCTGCCTTGCCTTCAGCATCAGAATAAGGCCTTCCAGTTTTGGACACACTCATTTTGTTTGATTTCTTAGCTTTAATTCCAATTATATTTTATTATATTGTGTTATCTTTCATTCCCATATTTTTTTAGTAAATTAGCTTTCTTCCTCAGATTGTTGCTACTGTTTTGCTTTTAGACCCATCTCCCTACCCTTTACCCTTTTCCCCTTTCCTAGGGCGTGGGTCTTTGGGTCCTCCCACTCTGTTAGTCATGGATCCAGGCCAAACCAGCCCATAAAACACTGACACTTATCTAGCCTCCTCTTGAGGTCTTGACATGCTTGAAGTCGTTTGCTTGAATGTCTCCATGTGCTTGAAGTCATATGCTTGATTCCTATCACGTTAGGAAGGATGCAATGATGTGTTTGTGGCTGTGTAAGGACTGTGAAGTGAGACTGCTGCCTTTCTATGTTCTCTTTTCTCAGCTTTCCACTCTAAAGACACTTCTCTACATATCTTGTAGTGGCAAGGCAAAGGTTGATATCCTGTTTCAGGCATGGAAAGTTTTTTTTTTTGTTCTTTTGGTTTTTTTTGTTCTTTTGTTTTTATAGGTTTTTTTGGTTTTTTTTTTTGTTTTTTGTTTTTTGTTTTCTTCACATGGTAAAGATATTTTACAGTAGGAAATGTAGTATTTTTAGGAGAGTTGGGACAGCTCTATTTAATAATGAGGGCATACACTTTTTCCGGTTCATTTATAATTGCTGCACCTGTAAGTCTGAAAAACAGTGGACTTCTTTAAGTTCTCTGTGAACCACTGTGTTGATTTAATATGGATCCTACATATTCACTGTGGGAGTACTTGTCACTGTTTGTCAGCTGCTTTGGACAGTTCTCATCTCTCCTACTTCCGGTGTGAAGGAAGGGGAGACCTCATTGCACTCTACAACTTCCTGGATGTTGTGGTGAAGAGGGGTTTGGCCTCTTCTCCCAAGCAACAAACAGGACCTGGGGAAATGGCCGCAAGTTATACCAGAGGAGGTTTAGGTTAGACATAAGAAAAACTTTTTCTCTCAGAGAGTGGTCAGGCACTGGAATGGCCTGCCAAGGGAGGTGGTGGAGTGGCTGTCCCTGGCAGTGTTCAAGAGGCGTCTGGATGAGGAGCTGTGAGATCTGGTTTAGTGCTTGTGGTAGCAGTGGTAATGTGAAGATGGTTGGACTAGATGATCTTGTAGGTTTCCAACCTTGTGATTCTATGATTCTATGATTCTGTGATTCTATGCAGGAACCCCAGAATCCCAGAATCACAAAACAGTAGTGGATGGAAGGGACCTCCAGAGATCATCTAGTTCAACTCCTCTGCCAAAGCAGGCCCCCTACAGCAGGTTGCACAGGTAGGTGTCCAGGCAGTCTTGAAGTCTCCAAAGAAGGAGACTACACAACATCTCTGGGCAGCCTGTTCCAGTGCTCCATTACTGTGAAGAAGATTTGACTCATATTTGTGCAGAACTTCCTGTCCTCCTGTTTGTGCCCATTTCCCTTTGTCCTATTGCCTCACACCACTGAAAAGACTCTGGCCTCATTTCTTTGCCTCTCACACCTTAGATATTTGTAGACATTAATCAGATCCCCTCTCTATCTTCTTTTCTCAAGGCTGAACAGACCCAGGTTGCTCAGCCTGTCCTCCTAAAAAAAGCGCTCCCAGACTTTATCATCTTCGTGTCCCCTCGCTGTACTGTTTTGAGGAAATTCCTTCCAGGAACCATATAACAGAGCAGGAACAAGTGGTGGATTCTCATCAGGTCAAAAGTAAAGTGGTGTTCACAAAAATAATAAATAGGAGGTGCAGTAAGGTTCATGTAGAATCTCTTTTATTTATTTTCTAATTCTTCCTCTGCTTACTAGTATGACAAAGCAAGCTTGAGAATGCTTCCATACTATGTTTGTGAGTTTTTCTCATTTTTATTACTGCTTTAAACACTTCAAAGGAGTTCTCATATGGGGGTTTTTAAACACATGCACAGTATGGGAACAGAAATACTTGTAAGATTTCAGTATATATATATTAATCTGGCTGGAAATTATCTACAGTAAATAAATAAACATATGCCACATCTGGGAATTTTCAAATTGTACTGTACACCTGCAGATTGCATGGATGAACTCTTTTCATACTCATAGACCAGATTTAGTTCAATATAATTTATGCATACCATATTCAATGTCAACACTTTTCACTTTTCTTTTCAAACTAGGTTTCATAACAGAACAGTTATATATAACTTGTATAGAATCTCTCACCAGTCAAACCTGTTCAAAGTACATGTTTGTAGTGGTTAAAGCAGGAACCTTTTCAAACGAAGCATCCCTGGTTCCACAGGTAATAAAGTACTGCAAAATTACTTTAGATAAACACAGTACAATGGAACACAATATTCCAGCAGCAAAGGCTAATATTTTCTCAATGCAATAGAACAAATTAAGATATAGTGGTTTTCAATTCAAACAGAATAAATACATCCCAAAAGGCAAACTTGTTAAAAAAGCAATTCAAGCTTGGAATCGTTTCAACTCATTGGCACATTTATATCCTGCACAGACAATACTCTTTCTATGAAACTGGGATTTTGTTTTTTATAACTCTTCACACATGTAAAATTTCACTAAAGCGTAGCATATGATCAGTGTGAGATTTTTAACTGATTAACAAACTATTTCCAAAGGGGAAAACAAAACAAAACAAAACAAACAAACAAAACAAAACAAACAAACAAATAAACAAAAAAAAAACATTCCTTCCTGAATATTGTAAGCATGGTTCCAGGTTTTAGAATGACAGGTGTGACATAAGTATTGCAAAGACAAAGACTCTTTCCATCTCCATAATCAGCATGGGTGAATCATGCATATTCTTCCTTTAGCTTGAAATTTCTCCAGTTCTTTTTATTTTATTTTTTATTTAAATTCACCATAACAATAACAAGACTCATGCATGGGCATCTGTAGTCAAAATTAGTAAAAATGCCTGTCTCTTATGACTGAATTTGACAAATTTCTGCCAGTTCTTCAATAACAAACCCAAAATAAAGTTCTTGCTTTTTAAAAAATGAAATCTGAAAAATATAATAAAATCCATTTATTGAAACAGCCCTCATATTTAAATAGTTAAGCTTATGAAGTTCAACAGGGAAAATTACAGAGTCGTGTACCTAGATAGCAAACAACCTATGCAACAGGAAATGCTGGGAATCACCCATCTGAAAAGCAGCCCTGCAGAAAAGGTGCTAGGGTTCCTAGTAGACAATGACATGACCATAAGCCAATAATGTGCTTTTGCTGCTAAGAAAGCTAATGCCTGGTCTGCATTAGGCAAAATAATGCAGACCAGTACAGCGCATCCTTCTGCTCTACCTAGCCCTAGCAAGGCTGCACATGGAGTGGTGTGTCCCATTCTGCACCATTCAGTACAAGAGAGATATGGACATGATAGAAATAGTCCAATGGAGACCTGCCAAGATGATCAAGGAACTGGATCACCTCTCCTATGCAGGTAGGCTGAAAGACTTGGGATTGTTCAGCCTGGTTAAGAGAAAGTTCAGAGGTGTGTCCCTTCCAACCTAAAGCATTCTGTTATTCTGTGGATAGTTTGTCTTAGGGAGAGAAGCTGCTCTTCAGATACCTGTTCCTCTTCAGATAACTGTTTCTCCTCACTTACTGTCTTTCCAAATGAATAGATGTAGAGGAGAAAGCAGCAGCAGATACTCTTCGTTTGTTCGTTTGTTTTCATAGTTTGCCATTTGCTTATTTTTCTGTGCAGGTATCCAGGATGTAGGTAACTGAAAACTTCAGCTATTTGAAGAATGTTTCTAATGCTTCTGTATCCAGTGTGTCTATGTTAGTGCTTCTTGGTCTAATTCTACATAGTTCATACTCTATGTTCTATGCTACTATTATGTCAGCTCAGGGTAGTTGAAGAGTTTTAACAGAAGTAGTAGATCATTGAGACTGTAGATTGTGTTCTAGATCCTCTAGAAATGCTTAGTGAGGAAAAGGGGGGAAGAAAAGGAAAAGGAAGGATTAAGATTGTTACAAATTTATTTCTAGAGAGATCCGAACAGTGGAGAGCTATATCTGATGAATAAGTAGAACATACAATAAAAGATATCAGTAAATACGTAGATAAATGCAATAGGCTGAGGAAAAATGAACAAAGCTTTTCTACAGGAAAATAATATTTTAGCATTTTGTTAGAATTCTTTGAGACAGTCAGTGAACATAGAGGTAAAGATGGCTTGGTTTGATATAACCTATTCTCATTTCACATGGTTATGTCCCTGAAGAAGCTAAGCAAGTAAATCTTACTACTGTCACAGAATCACAGAATCAAAAAATGACCAGAGTTGGAAGAAACCTCAAGGATCATGAATCTACAACCCCTCTGCCACAGGCAGGGCTACCATGTCTAAATTTAATACTAGACCAGGCTGCCTAGGGCCCCATCCAATCTGGCCTTGAACATCTCCAGGGACAGGGCATCCACAACCTCTCTGGGCAGCCTGTTGCAGCACCTTACCACTCTCACAGTAAAGAATTTCTCCCTGACACCAACCTAAATCTTCCCTCCCTCAATTTAAAACCATTTCCCCTTGTCCCGTTGTTATCTACCCTTTCAAAGAATTGATTCCCCTCCTGTTTGTAGACTTCCTTTAGGTACTGAAAGGCTGCAATGAGATCACCCCGCAGCATTCTTTTCTCCAGGCTGAACAAGCCTGCTCCCTCAGCCTGTCTTCGTAGGGGAGGTGCTCCAATCCTCTGATCATCTTTGTGGCTCTCCTCTGGACCCTCTCCAACAATCCTCTGTCTTTCTTATACTGGGGGCTCCAGTCCTGGACACTCCAGATACTCCAGATGGGGCCTCAGAAGAGCAGAATAGAGGGGGACAATCATCTCCCTGTCCCTGCTGGCCACCCCTCTTCTGATGGAGCCCAGGATACCATTTGCCTTCCAAGCTGCAAGAGCACACTGCTGGCTCATGTTAAGCTTTTCATTCACCAACATCCCTAGGTCCTTCTCTGCAGGGCTGCTCTCAAGGGCCATTCCTTCCAGTCTGTATGGTTGCCTGGGATTCTTCCAGCCCAAGTGCAAAACCTTACACTTTGTCGTGTTGAACCTCGTTAGGTTCACCTGGGCCCACCTTTCAACCCTGTTAAGGTCTCTTGGAATGGCATCCCTTCCTTCAATCGTGTCGACCGCACCACTCAATTTGGTGGCATCAGCAAACTTGCTGAGGGTGCACTCGATTCCATCATCGATGTCATTTATAAAGATGTTAAAGAGCACTGGTCCCAGGACAGACTTCTGGGGGATGCCGCTCATTACCAGGCTCCACCTGGACATAGAGCCATTGATGACCATCCTCTGTCTGCGACCTTTCAACCATTTTCTTATCCATTGAGTGGTCCACCCATCAAATCCACATCCCACCAATTCGGAGATAAGGATGTGGTGGGGGACCATGTCAAACGCCTTGCTCAAGTCCAGGTAAATGATGTTAGTGGCCTTTCCCTTGTCCACCAATGCCTTCACTCCATCATACAAGGCCACCAGATTGGTTAAGCATGACCTTCTCCTGGTAAAGCCATGCTGGCTGTCTCAGATCACACACTCATTCCTCATATGATTAAGCATATCATCCAGGATGATCTGCTCCATGATCTTCCCAGGTACAGAGGTGAGACTCACCGTTCTGTAGTTCCCTGGGTCCTCCTTCCTCCACTTTATGTAAATGGGAGTGACGTGACCCTTCCTCCAGTTATCCAAGATCTCACCTGACAGCCCTGACTTTTCAAATATTATGGAGAGTGGCTCAGCAGCCACTTCAGCCAGCTCCTTCAGAGCCCTGGGATGCATGCCATCCGGCTCCACAGACTTGTAAGCATTCAGTCTCATGAGGCAGTCTCAGACTTGCTCCTCACAGTGGGGGGTTGGGGGGGGGGGGTTGGATTTACTGCTTGTCATGGTTTTATGATTTTTGGTCATCAGTATTCCACACCATAACATCATGTAATGCATTGGGGGTGGGGCTTGATATCTGCCGAATGTTCATCTGTCGGAGAAGAACTACATTTCCCCAGGAGACTTTGCGGTCAGCAAGGGGATATAACTCCAAGCAAGGTCACCTGATCCTTTCTTTCTTCGCCTGCTCTTCGCTGTCTGTGCTTCGCTATCTGCACTTCGCCGTCTGTACTTCAGTCACTCAACTGGACTGCACTTCTCACCCCAGCATTGTGGTGAGGTCTATACAATTCAAACAGACTCTCTCTCTCTCTCTCTCTCTCATTGTATTTTACTAATACTATATTTAGTAAAATCATTTGTTCCACCTCAGATCAGTGCTGTTGTTTTCAAGTATTTTGGGGTCCCCTGCTTCCCCTTTCCCAGAGGCGCGGATCCGCAGATCCCTCCGCCCTGCTTGTCACAGAACTGTGCCGGACCAGCCCATAAACCG
Source organism: Perdix hodgsoniae (assembly GCA_035772895.1). Classification (NCBI taxonomy): domain Eukaryota; kingdom Metazoa; phylum Chordata; class Aves; order Galliformes; family Phasianidae; genus Perdix; species Perdix hodgsoniae. The sequence continues at coordinate 1,904,392 of JAPSGF010000052.1, forward strand.
TTGACATTTTTGGTGGAGAATGCGGGCAACAGTTGCTTTCTAGCTGTTTAGACTCTCTGCTCTCGGAGAGTTCCGTTGGTAAAGCTTATCTGTTTCCCCGCTACTCTCTGAAAACGTGACCTTGAAAACTCCAGGCAGACTGCCAGTATCGTAGGATATTTGTAAACTCTGAGCTTTACTATCTTGCCTCTGTTTAAAAAA
>JAPSGF010000052.1:1913686-1932343 GCA_035772895.1 Perdix hodgsoniae
TTTCTTTCTTTCTTCCTTCCTTCCTTCCTTTCTTTCTTTCTTTCTTTCTTTCTTTCTTTCTTTCTTTCTTTCTTTCTTTCTTTCTTTTTTTGTTTTTAAGAGTCCACATAAATTTTACTAAAATTATACAAATTCTTCAAAATGTCAGGAAGCCGTCAGGTTCTTAATGTGACAAATTACCAATATTTACTTTTCTGCTCTGAAAATTATACCTCATATTTATTTCCATAGAAACTACAATAGATACAATACTATTTGATAGAGCAAATTTTCAGCTACAAAATACTATTTGTCAACATAGTTACCACCATTAGGTATGCATTTTTTGTCAACATTAAACAATAAATTGTATGCCACATTCTTAAAAATGAACCAGTGGAGCTGAGCTACTGTTTCACAGGTGCTATGGTGATGATGTTGCTAGGAAAATGTTGTTCATGTAGTCCATCTTTCATTGACCCAAACAGACAGAAGACAGAAGGTGCCGAATCTGGACTATACAGCAGGTGTGGTAAGACAGTCTAGCCAAGACTGGCAATGTGCTCCACAGTTTTCAAACTGGTATAGAACCTGGCATTATCATGCTTCAAGGGAAAGACTGTCTTCATCTCTGACCTGACTCTGGAAATTCAATCTTTCAGCTTAGTCAGCAGCACAGTGTAGAGATCAAAGTTGATGGTTTGTCCAAGTTCCAGAAAATCCAGAAGAATCACTCCTTTCCTTCCCAAAAGAAAAAGGGTTTGAGAGTTGTGTCATTATGCAATGGGGAATTCACAAGCTGCTACTAAATGGACTGCTGTGTTGACTCTGGCCTGTTGTGCTGACACCACGTCTTGTCACTGGCAATGATGCAGTCTAGGAAACTGCTATCTTCTACTGCATGTTGCTTCAGCAGTTGCTGACAAACTTGCACACAGTGTTTGTTTTGTTCCTGTGTGAACATCTGTGTGATCCACCTAGTGCAAACACTGAGATATTTCAATGTTTCTACAATAATTTCTAATGCATTGATAATCAGCTCTTTACACTGTTCTCCAGTCATAATCTACCACCACACAGCTTCATTTCATGATGTGACAGCTTTGAATGGCCAACTAGAATGTGACTTGCTTTTCATATCACTGTCGCCCCTTCTGGAATGCAACACCCACCACCTTACAGTGCTGACATCCTCTGTTTGGTCTCCATAAACATTCAGCAAGCATCAATTACTATCAGTGGGTACAACTTTTTCAGCATGGAGGAATTCAGTTAGACACATTTGTTTCATACACAGTTCCATGTCAGACATTTTGTCAGACTTCCCCTCTGCTCCTATCTGTCTCATGGCAACAGAATTTAGTGGCATATTGACAGGAACATTCAGCCTCTACAGCCATAGCACTAACATCTGCCTCTGGTACAGTGGGCCATCATAATAACCCAGGAAGTATTACTTTTGGAGCAGCCCTTGTTTATTGTGCATGATATTGGTAAACATAGTAGTGTTGTACAACTGATGATTAGTGCTAGATATATTTTTGAAATGCTTATGTATCTATACGCCGAAATGCTTGTGTGCATCTTTGTTTATCTCAGCAGACTCAGTGGCCGACTGGCCTACTTAAATAGCTCCATGGTGGCAGACCTAGGACTGTGTGCATTTAGAAACATTAAATATTTCTGATTTATTGATTTTAAATAAGTATGTAGGGAGTAAATAAAGGCTCAGGGAAGTCAGTGGTATTGTTTGAATTCACTTAAATAAAGTTTTGATCAGTCTTTCACTGTAGGCATCTAAAGCAATTTTCAAGTGATTGCTTTCAGATGGCAGCACTGAAAAATAGTTCAATTCATTTTCTGAATATTTTTGGAAAAAAGACCACATTCAAGGATCACCTTCTCCAAGCTCAAGAGTGATGCATCCCAACAAAGATGCAAAAATACCAGAAGGTCTAAATAGATGATCAAGGACTTTCTGGCTAAACACTAAAAGGAAGCTTGTAGAAGATAGATGCAAGAATAGGTAAACTGGGAGAAATACAAAGACTAAGTAGCCACAGATTAGGTTAGGAAAGTGAAAGGCTAGATAGAATTAAATCTAACCAAAGATGTCAAGATAACAAGGGCTTCTATAGGCATATCATATGTAAAAGGAAGACTAGGGTATAGTGAACCCTCTTTGGAAGTAAACGTGAGACCTGGCTACCTGAGGCCTGGTTAGCTGGAACATAGATAAAACAGGGCTACTAAAAAACTTTTGGCTTTAATCTTCACTGGCAAGTGGCTACACTGCCCAAGTTTCAGAAGGCAAAAGCAGGGACTGTGAGGCATTGCTCACTGTAGAAGAAGATCAGATTCAGGGACATCAGAAGAACTGAAGATGCACAAGTCCATAGGACCTGATGAGATGTAACCAATGGTTTTGAGGGAACTGATGGATGAAGTTGTTATTTGAGAAGTTGTTGTCAGTCCAGTGAAGTTCTAGTGACTGGAAAAGGGGAAATACAACCCTCATTAAAAAAAAAAAAAAAAGTAAGAAAGGAAGAACTGGGGAACAACAGGCCATTCAGTCTTATCTCTGTACCTAGAAGACTATAGAGCAGATTATAGATCCCCATGGAAATTATGCTAAAACGTGAAAAAGAACAAGGAGACTGATGACAGCCAGTGTAGGTTTACTAAAGGCAAATCCTGACTGACAATTTACTGGCCTTCTACAGTGAGGTTACAATGTTGATGAATAAGAGAAGAGGTATTACATATCTGGCCTTGTGCGAAACATCTGATACTAGCTCACATGACATACTTGTCTCCAAATTGGAGATACAAGGATTTGATGGATGGATCATTCAGTAGTTAAGGAATTGAATGGATGGTCACACTCAAACAGTTGCGGTAAATGGCTTGATGTCCAGGAATAAGTTTATTTTGAGTGGCTTCTCAAAGTTCTTATATCTTGGAACTTATATTAACATCTTTGTTGGTGGCATGGGCAGTGGAACTGAGTGCACCTTCAGCAACTTTTTGGATTACACCAAGATGAATAGTGCTCTTGATGTGCTGGAATGAAGAAATGACATCCAGTGGGCCTGGACAGGCTTGGAAAGTGGGATTTTGTGAACAACATGAAGTTCAGCAAGGCTAAGGGCAAGGTCCTGCATATGAGTTGCAGCAACATGAATATATCCAGGGCAATGAGTGGATAAACAACAGAAGAACTTGGGGGTGCCTGTGAATGAAGAGTTGAACATGAGCCAGCGATGTGTTTGCAGCCCAGAAAAACAACTGTAACCTGGACTGCATAAAAAGAAGTGTAGTTGTTCGAAGGTGATGGTTCTTTCCCTCTGCTCTGCTCTCATTAGATCTCACCTGGAGTAATGCATTTAGGTCTGGATCTCCAACATGAGAATTACAGCAACATATTGGAGTGATTCCAGAAGAGGATCATATGTATGTTCATAGGTCTGAAGCATCTGTCCTATGAAAGAAGTCTGAGAATATTTGGGTTATTTAGACAAAAAAAACCTTCCAATGCTTAATATTTTCCTTTTCACAAAAGGAAGATGAGGAGAAACTCTTCACTGGGGAGTATAGAGATAGAAAAAGGAGGAAAGGCTTAAAAATAAAACAGAATAAATCTAAATTAGACAATAGGAAGAAAGTCTTCAAATTCAGGTTGTGAGGCACTGAAACAGTTTACCCAGCGTAGTTTTTGATACTCTATCCCTGGAGATATTCAAGACCAGTTTGAATTGGGCTATGGGAAACCTGATCTAGTGGAAGTTATCCCTACCCAGAGCAGAAGAGTGGAATTAGATGATTGTTAAGGGCCCTTCCAACCCAGTCTATTCCATGATTCTCTGATTCTACTTATAAGCTGTGTTTATACAGCTGGAATACTTCGTCTGAAGGAGAATATTTATTTATTTATTTATTTGTTTGTTTGTTCATTCATTCATTCATTCATTCTTAACATGAATTTGGATATTCTTCTCTCAGTATATTAAATGCTAACTTTTGGGATATATTATCTAATTTGTCTGTGTAGAGAGGGGACTTTATAGTGTCCCTCTTGGTCTTGGAGTTTATGGTAATTATCCATAGTATTCTTTATTCACATGAGTGGGTCAAAATTCCTTTCATTACACTTCTAATATTACCTCAGATATAAAACATGTCTCTCTTTACATAACAAGTAGATTTGACTTATTAAGGACTATCAGCTTTGAAAATAGTCTAGAAGTTGTATAAATCTTGAACATTTTTCCCCCTTCAATCTTCTCTGAGGAATGATTCTAATATAGGTTATACTGTTTTGTTTCCTTACAAATACATATTTTCTGAGGACTTTGGTAGTGTCTTCTAGTATAATAGAACAATAAAAGTACAAAATGTGATATATAGGCTGTTTATCTTCCCACATAAGTAATGTACAAAATATTTCTCAGACTAAAAAAAATTAGAGTACATGTTTATTATTGCTCAAGACTCTCTGTATTCTTCTGGCTGACATGGCGATTTTCCAGTTCTCTCAATTTTCAGTGCTGGTGGAACACAGTCACTGAAGGTGACATGTGGCATGTGTCACAATTGTGCCTTAGAGATCCAAGGATTCCAAAAACTGTCTTTCAGATCTTTTGAGATTTTTATTTAATGTTTCAATTTAATGTTGAAGCAGGCTGATAAAAAGGCATCTAATACCCCTTGCTATCACAGAAGCTGAGTGCCTAAATATTCTCAAAAATCTGGCCCTACTCAATGGAATACAAATCTAACTCAAATTTTGGCAAGTAATTCTGTCCACTTCCTTCACATGTTAGGAAAAAGGGAAAATGGTGTATCACTTCAAAAGGGGTGCTAATTTATCTGCATAATTATGTCTGCATAATCAGAAGTGGCAAATGCTAGACCTGAAACCAGACATTTTAAAGACTTTAGCGTCCATAAAATCAAAATCAAATAGGAGAAAAGAGTATTAGCAAGTAGAACATCACTCAGGTTCCCAGATACAACCATTCCAAATTTAACTGTTCTCAGTTTTGTCTCAGGCATCTAGGACCACTAACAATCCTCTGCACTAACCTCCTTCCCTTCCCCTGCTCTCACCCCCAAAAATGTGTTAGTGAAAAGTTGTATGAATTTGGTATCTACTCTGGTGAATACCATTAACTAAAACATATAACCTCTCAAAACTTTTTTTTGTTAAATTAGCACCAAAATGAAAAACTGTGAAATCTTTAGGGTAATGATAAATTCTGGCAGTAAGAAAGAACCATCTGTGAATAAAATGCTCAACTTGTTTACCAGCTAGTGCTGTATAATCACATATTTTAATAAAATTGTACTGCAAAAAGACATGCAGGCAGAGCAGCTGAACAGTGAGCACTACTGAAGCCAGTTGTTAGGATGAGAGAATAGCACATGTGAAATATGAAAATTTTGGGACCTAGAGGCAAGGTCAAATTGTCTATAAAGTCTCTAACTATAAGAATTTCTCAGCTTGCAGCCTCTGAGCAGTTAATGCTTTTCTGTAATATTTTTTGCTGGATCCCTTTTTTCCTGCTTTGTGTACAAGATAACCTCTAGTAATTGCAGTATGTTGCTTTGAGATGAGCACTGTCAACATAAGTACTAACTGTAAGCATCTGTGCTGTTTGCCTCAATTCAATATTCAAACTGCTCTCTTCAGCCTCTTAATTTAAGGTCTGTTGTTGACTCTTATATTTTTAATCAAAAAGCAGAGTATCAGCTAAGGAAAAGCAGGCAGTATCAAATCAACTATCAGTTTCATCAATATAAAAGCAGTTAGGATTCATTTATTTGTTCATAATTAGGAAATATGCTGGATTTCAGTGACTACCACATTTCACACTACAATTTTGACTTGATACATTTTAATCATAATTGTTTGCTTACAAAAGCAAACCTCAAAAATTAAAAGTATTTTTTCAAGTGAAATGTGAAAACATACCTTAAAATCTGAAGATGTGGCCACTGAAGTCAACTACTTGGAGCAGAATTTGATCATATTCCCTCTCAGTCTAATATTTCCCTTTCAATTTTCAGTGTTTTAAGTTGCTGTGTTTCAGTATAAGTAATACCATTTAAAGATTTTTATATTCCTTCTTTAAAATTGATGTTACTTCTCTTGTTCTGTGAGGACATTAATTTGATTACTTTTTGTATAACATGAGAAGTGGGCTCAGTCCCCCACAGAATAAAGAAGTGTTTTTGATATTTAGCCTCCTGAGTAGTTTTATATATTTTTTGTTTGTTTATTTGTTTTTCTATGTAAAGGTATGTAGCAGGAGATCAGGGACAAGTTATGCCTGGAAAATCTTTGCGTCCTTCTATGATGGAGTTACAGCATCAGTATGAATGAAGAACAAGTGACATCATCTACCTGGATTTGTGCAAAACATTTGACACTGTCCCACATGACATCCTGGTCACCAAATTGGAGAAAAATTGATTTGATGGATGGACTACTCACTGCAAATGGCTGAATGGTCACACTTAGAGAGCTGCGGTCAGTAGCTCAATGTCCAAGTAGACACTGGTGATGAGTGACAGTTCTCAGGGATTGGTTCTGGGCCCAGCGTTATATAACATCTTTGTTGGCAACATGAACAGTGGGTTTGAATGAATCCTCATCTAGTTTGCAGACTACAACAAGTTGAGTGCTGCAGATGACATGCTAGGGGGAAGGGATGATATCCAGAAAGACCTGGACTGGCTTGAGAAATGGGACCATGTCAATCTCTTAAAGTTCAACCAGATTAAATGTAAAGTCCTGCATCTGGGTTGGGGTAATCCCAAGCACAGATACAGGCTGGGCAGAGAATGGCTTGAGAACAGTCCTGAAGAGAAGGATTTGGGAGTGTCTGTTGATGAAAAACTCAACATGATCTGACAATATGAGATCGCATCCCAGAAAGTCAATCAGATCCTGGGCTGCATGAAGAGAATCTTTGTGATCAAATCAAAAGAGGTGATTCTGACCCTCTATTCTGCTCTCATGAGACCCCATCTGGAGGACTGTGTCCAGTTCTGGAGCTCCCAACACAAGAAGGACATGCAGCTGTAGAAGCCAGTCCAGAGGAGAGACAGAAAATGAACAGATGGCTAGAGCACCTCCCCTATGAGCACAGGCTGAGAGGGCTACGATACTTTAGCCTAGAGAAAAGAAGACTCCAGGGAAACCTTATAGCGGCCTGCTGGTAACTGAGGGGGCCTACAGCAAAGCCGGGGAGGTACTTTTTATAAAGGCATGTAGCAACAGGATGAGTGGAAATGATTTTAAATTGGAAGAGGTAGATTTAGACTAGATATTAGGAGGAAATTCTTTACTGTGAGGGTGGTGAAACACTAAAACATATTACCCAGCACGACTGTGGTTACCCCCTCCCTGGAAGCAATTCAAGGTCAGGCTGGATGGGGCTTTGAGCAACCTAGTCTAATGAGAGGTGCCCCTGCCTATAGAGAGGGTTGTAACAAGTTGGTTTTAAAGGTCCCTTCCAACCCAAAGCATTCTATGATTCTATGATTCTATGATTCTATGATTCTATGATTCTATGATTCTATGATTCTATGATTCTATGATTCTATGATTCTGTGATTCTGTGATCTCCTTGTTTAAGGATGTCTGGTCAAAAGCCTTTTCCAACACAATGCCATGTAGTAAAAAAGGCAGAAAGTGACACCCTCTAATAAATGGGAAGGGAGAACTGACTTTCTCAGACATGAAGATGACTGAGTGTCAATGAATTTCTAGGCAAGGCTCAGGGAAGCAAAATGCCTCCAGAGCAAGTTTGAGACCACCTCATGAGTGTGAATCTATACAAGTCATGAAATCACAGAAGCACACAATTGCAGGATTAAAAGGGACCAGAACAGATCATCAAATCAAAACCCCTTACTAAAGTACATACCCCACAAAAGTTGCACAGGTAGATGTCCAGCTGGGTCTTGAGTATCTGTTTAGGAGGAAACTTCACAACTTCTCTGGGCAACCTGTCCAGTGCTCCATCACCTTTACCATAAAGTTCTTTTGAATGTTAGTATGGACTTTCCTATGTTCGAGTTTTAGGCCATTACTCCTTGTCCTTTTGCCTGACCTCATCCATTTGCCTCCCACTTTCATTTAGATATTTATAAATATTTATCAGATTCTTCTTTTCCCCAGGCTGAATAGATTCAGGTTACTCAGCCATTCCTCATCTGGGAGACGCTCCAGGCCCTTTGTCATCTTTGTGGCTCTCCATTGGACTCATGATCCTCAAGGATCATGAATCTACAACCCCCCACGGCATCCACAACCTCTCTGGGCAGCCTGTTGCAGCACCTTACCACTCTCACAGTAAAGAATTTCTCCCTGACATACAACCTAAATCTTCCCTCCCTCAATTTAAAACCATTTCCCCTTGTCCTGTCGTTATCTACCCTTTCAAAGAATTGATTCCCCTCCTGTTTGTAGGCTTCCTTTAGGTACTGAAAGGCTGCAATGAGATCACCCCGCAGCATTCTTTTCTCCAGGCTGAACAAGCCTGCTCCCTCAGCCTGTCTTCGTAGGGGAGGTGCTCCAATCCTCTGATCATCTTTGTGGCTCTCCTCTGGACCCTCTCCAACAACCCTCTGTCTTTCTTATACTGGGGGCTCCAGTCCTGGACACTCCAGATACTCCAGATGGGGCCTCAGAAGAGCAGAGTAGAGGGGGACAATCACCTCCCTGTCCCTGCTGGCCACCCCTCTTCTGATGGAGCCCAGGATACCATTTGCCTTCCAAGCTGCAAGAGCACACTGCTGGCTCATGTTAAGCTTTTCATTCACCAACATCCCTAGGTCCTTCTCTGCAGGGCTGCTCTCAAGGGCCGTTCCTTCCAGTCTGTATGGTTGCCTGGGATTCTTCCAGCCCAAGTGCAAAACCTTACACTTTGTCATGTTGAACCTTGTTAGGTTCACCTGAGCCCATCTTTCAAGCCTGTTGATTTAGTTTAGATATTAGGAAGAAATATTTTATTCAGAGGATTGTGAGGCAGTAGAACAAATTGTCTGGGTAAATTGTTTACTCACCATACTGGAGGTGTTCAAAGCCACAATGGCTCTGGGTAGCCTGATCTAGTGGTTGGCAATCTTGCCCATGTCAGGGGGATTGATCTTTAAGGTCCTTTCAAACTAAACAATTCTATGATTCTATGATTCAGTGATGGGAAACAAGTCTGTTCTGTCACACTAATTAAGAAGTGTATGTGAGAATGTGGAAGTCTTTATTCTGGTGAAGTTATCTGATTGAGACCTTCTGAGTTGGAAGAAAATCACCAGAAAAAAAAAACTGGTCTGTTGTGCTGATTGATAAAGGGAAAGATGGAACATGAGACTGTTGTTTCAAGAAAGGTTGTCCGAGGATTTCTCGATGGGGATAATGGGAAGGAAGGAAAGGGGGATAATAAGCAAAATGCTTGGCAAAGTGAAAATGGAGACAGTGCAAACAAAATAAAAAACACAGTCACACTAGTTGATAAGCTATCAAACTATAGGTACCATCTCCAGGAAGATCAACCTGGACCTTGCAACTGATATTATTTTGAACCAGGGCTTGGGGATAATAAGGAACAAAGAAGTGGAGTAGGTAGAAAAAGGTATAAAAGGACTGATTGCATATACAATGAGGCCAGTCTTTATGTTTGACTGGCCAAGTCCTGCACCAAATCACAGCGGTCTGTCCTGTCTTCTTAATTTTCTCATTACATCTTTTCTGAACTCTATTCATTCACACTCTCAATCCCATGTGTGTGTGTGCTGCAAAAACTACATGCCAGTTCTTGGCAATACCTTTGTGTGTGTGAATGAAGATGGTTGTCAGATCTTGGAGTCAAGCCTGGGGAGCAGGCCTCCCATGAGTTGTGGTGCCAGCTGCTAGATTGAATGTAGAATCTTACTGCCAATCACTAATAGAACCTCTTTGTGTATGTGACTGAAACCACTGCCAGCTACTAGAGACAGGCCAAGAGTGTAGGCCATTGAACTGTGGTGTCAGCTACTGGAGTAAATAGGAGTTTTAGCACCTACAGTTGAAGTGACCATAGCTCTCTGGATCTAGGAAAGGTCCTACAAATTCTATGTCCAGAGAGCCAGCTACTGTAGGACAAGTGGCATGGGTGCTGGCTCCTGGAGTCATAACAGGGCAGTAGACAACCCCAGCTGTGGCACCAGTGGTGACCAAGCAGGAGATACTAGAGGGAGTGGAAGTCCTCTTCTTCCAGACACTGCGGGTATGTGTTAGTATGTGTTCCCAAAAGAGCTGCTAGAGGGAACTAGGTGAACACAGGTTTCCCTGCAGGTGGCTAGAGTGGGGTCATGGGCCATAGCCCTTAAGCCTCATGTTGTCTGTTGTGGGGGCTGGGAGTCTGTATCTTTTCCAACCTGATGTGTGTGGAGTGTGCTTATGTATTTGCTAGCCAGCTTTAAGTTAGACTGGTGAGTAGCAATGTTCTTTGTTCTGATTTAGTGAATCAGATGTGTGGAGAGTTCTATGCTCACATTCCCAGAGGGACTTATATCACCCAGTCTGATCAGATACCCCAAGTCTCAGGGCACTGGACTGGGCTGAAGCAGTTGGATAGGTGTTGTCTTGTGCCAGAGTGAGAAAAAGGAGGGTGTAGCTGCATTCTCCATTTAACAGACTGGAGAAATTTTTAGGTAATTAATTGGAAACAAAAGCAGATGCTCAGATATGGTAAACAGAAGCATCACATAAATTTTCAGGAGTATTTAATTATATCAGTATGGGATTTGTCTCATAAAATATTTCAAGGAAACAAATAAGAAAATAATATTTTAAAAATCAGAGTAGAGATTCAAACAAATGCAAGTCTGATTCAGAGTAAGAATCTTGGACATTACACGAAAGTAGGGTATCCTCATCTACCTTTGAGTGCTTTTTTCCTCATTGATCCCTGTCCAGTCATCAAGACTTCTACAGATATGCAAATGTAACAGAAAACTTGTAAAATTTCCATGGCTTTCATTGAAGATATCAGTGGGAATGCTCACACTTTATAAATAATTCCAGACTTTAATTATTCTATGCAGAAAAAAACAAAACAACAAACAAACAAACAAACAAACAAACAAAAACACCAGTTCTTATTTACCTAAAACAAACAAACAAAAAACCTTCAACTTTTCAAGTCTCAGGAGAAAGAAGTCATGTCAAGCTATTTATTTTCCAATGAGTTTACCCAGCCCCAAAATAATTACATTTGTTTTAAATATAGTATCTTTCATAACTGAAAAAAAAAATTCTCTGCATATCCTAGCCTAAGCAACTCTATACTGAATGTTATCTATGGGATTATTTGCACTTGTAAAAAGAACAGTGTAGTGGCCAAGTCACCATCAACTTGGTTTGGAAGACATCATATCTTAAGTGATAAGAGAGGACTCCTGTTAAAAATTAACTCAGAAAAATTCATGTGCTCTGAATCCAAGGCATCTCTTTATCCATAAATCAGTAAGAGTGGGAGCACATTCTGTTAAGTTACCCTGAGAATTAATAGATTTATTAGGATGGTAAGTACTGACTGAATTTTGACTTGATAGGTGTCCAAGTTCTGCTTCAAACTGTAGGACTTGGATACAGAGGCTAACAGATGGTCATGGATGACTCTTCCTAATTAGGGAAAACTGAATAAATCTATATGCAGAAATCATATCTGGGTAGCTGGCCATGGGACATATGGCAAAATGTTAATGTATATGTACTTCACACATATTTTCAACAGAGATTAGTTACTGTAATTGTAATGCACAACAGTGGAATAAGGACCACAAGATTAAAGATCCCATTTTAAAGGCTATCAGAACAAATGTCTTTGTTTATTTTGATCACCTGAGTGTGGAAATCATAGATAGAACTAAGCAGGTAAAATATTGTATTAGCAACACATAAGGCCTTTTTGTCATCTCCTTGCCAGAATATAGGATCAAAACTGTATAAATTGGATGTATTTATGTAAGTTGTTACCATTTGTGACCAAAAGCAGGTAGGCTTTTAGCTCTACATGAAGGAATAATTTTTTTTATAAATTGTTTTTGTGTTCTCTTTGTCAAAATATAGTAACTCTGAATGCTGGCCTGTGCATAAGAGTTTATGACAGAAAAGGAGATCATTCAAGAAAGTCAATAATTTTTTTAGTGTATTACTTTTAAATTTATGAGATTGTGTGAACTAATCTTTCATTATCTAAAACAGTACCTATCAGAAAGGGAAAGGAATTTCTAAGTACATAGTATTCAAACACATTGCCGAAGAAATGCACTGGCTTTTTATAACTTGTTTTTGTAATACCAACAATACATTCAACTGCACATAGGAAAAATCAGGAATATACTCATACAAGAAAACAAACCTAAAGATACATCAATATGTATCCAAATGGAGTAAGAATTAGAATCTTTTTTAAAGTATGTGTTGAAAATACATGATTAAAGATGGCATTTAAAATATTTATTTGAATCAGAAACCAACAACTAGAGAGGATAGAGTTTGAAGAAATTAAAGAGATGAAAAGCGACTAGAGCTATTTTTCTTTAAAATCATAATACAGACAGATACCTGTGAGAACAAACAGTGAATGAATGTAAGCCAAGCTATTTTATTCAGAAATGTAAATGTAGGATATGTTTATCCTTTAAGTCACTTGTGATAGGGCCAATCAAAGGAAATTTTCAGTCCTTTCCGATACCAAAGTATAATGAACAAAGGAGCTAAAGTAGAGAAAGGCAGATCATGAAATATAAATGTGCATAAGTGTAATAAGATGTTTGTAAGATGCCAAGACTTTAAAATGTGAAAAAAATTTCAGTTTTAAGCTATACAAATAAAAGCTTCTTGGGTATTATTTAGAACGTGCCTTATGTAGTGAATACCCAGGGCAAGGGGAAATGATTTCAAACTAAAGGAGGGGAGATTTAGATTTGATTTAAGAAGTTTCTTATGATTACTGTAATGAAGTGCCAGAACGGGTTGCCCAGAGATATGGTGGATGCAACAACCCTGGAGACATTCAAGTTCAGTCTGGATAGGCCTCTGTGTGACCTGATTTTGCTGTAGATGTCCCTGTTCATTGCAGGGGAGTTGGACTAGATGACCTTTAAAGGTCTCTTCCAACTCAAACAATTCTGCAATTATTTTATTCTACTTTACTATGCATTTGGATTTAAGATGTTTTGATTTCTGTGGGAAAAAAAAATATATATATATATATATATATAATATAATTAATGCAACACTAGAATATTAAATTTTGAATGCATGTTTCATTGCTTGCTGTGGATAAATGCATTAAAAAGTACTACCAAGAGAAAACAAAACCACACTAAAAATTTCAATTTCCTTATAAAAGTATTTTAAAAATCATAATGCAACCAAAAACTAGAAGAACTCTCTTTGTAACTGTTTGCAGACTGTTTTTGTCATATCCTTTCTTGAAACTGAATATTACAATCTTAATATATCATTTCTTAGATCAAAGTAATTATTCATAGCAGCATTACTTGCATGGGAACTCATTCTTTTAGGTGTTGAGCACTATTTCTTTTTTTTTTTTTTTTTTTTTTTTTCAAAGCTGTTCATAGCAGCCTTATATCCCTGCATAAAGGTATGTATCAATAAACTTCATATTTAGATAGAAGATTTTTCTCCCTCTATGATGTGATTATAGATGCTGTGATACTGGTGTAGATTCGCTTGTGGGACACAGCTATGAAACTCATTAGCAGATGATTATTGTGATTCTGGAAGCATTCTGTAAAATAATAATAAGTCAATTTTTATCTTTGGCATTCAGTAGGATGGGATTTTTGTTTCTGTTCTAAGTGTAAACTGACAGAAAATGCTCCAGTTATTCACTAATGAAGTTTATTTTCTTATGGCTTAATTATTTACTGTGGCAATCAATGTAAGTGTTGCTAACAACTTCAAAAGTAGATCGAAGAGCTAATTTTGTTCCATAGCCTTTAAATGAAAAAGAAATCTTTACCTTGTTTTCCATAGATAGTGTTCCACCAATTCTTCAACCATTCACCCAGTCAAGCAAATAAACATATGCATATATACTTGCTCAGTACTTAGTAACTGTAAAGTTAACTAATCAAACCATGCAACTGTCTGCTAGAATCATAAGTGGTTGGCTCTTGAGGGTTAATAGAAAGATGGGAACAGACGAACAAATAAAACAAGTACAGTCCATTGCCATGAGGATCTAAAACACTTCTCTGTCATCTGTGCAATAAATGTATTGGCTATTAGTTCCCAAAACATTTCTATTATGCTAAAAAAATAATATTTGGGTAACAAGTTGCTTGTTAAAATGCTGTTTGCTGAATTCATTGATGTACATACAAAAAAAGAAAAGCAAGTAAACAATAGTATCCACCAACCAATCTGTTCAGGAGGACTATTGTTTTTATTTCTTTTAACCGTTCCTGTGACTCAAGCTTTTGTTGACATTAGAGGATACATTAGCACCTCTTCAACAGTATATGCACTATATTCATTCATGTGTTGAATATAGCTTTTTTCACAACTTTGTCTTAGATAATAGTGGGCATTGGAGGATTGAGAAGTTTTTGTCTTCTTGTAGTTACAATTCTCTGTTTGATCAGGCTTACCTGAACACAACAGTGGTAACACACAATAATAGGCAACAACTCACTGATTAATGGAAGTGGGCTAATCTGAATTTGAAGTAGTGTCAGGAAGTAAGATATTAAATATCAAATAAATATTTGCAGATAGACATAGCAGAATAACGAGAGTTGCAAGTTTGCTAAAGGAGAAAAAAAGAGAAACGGTGAGTAGAAACTGAACTTTTTGTATCATCAAATTATCATTTCCTTTCTATAGTGTGTAACTAGTGAATACCAAAAGTTTCAAGTTCTTCTTTCGTAAGTGGGATTCTGCAGTTTCAAATGTTACTGAAGGCTAGCGTCAACATAGACAGGAAGACTTGAAAAGTAAACCCTTATGTTCTATTTTTCAAGGTAAATCTGCACATTCAAGATACATTTGAGCATACTGTGGGTGCCCTGTCCCTGGAGGTATTCAAGGCCAGGTTGGTTGGAGCCCTGGGAAGCCTGGTCTATTATTAAAAGTGGAGGTTGGCAGCCCTGCCTGTGGCAGGAGGGTTGGAGCTTGATGATCTTTGAGGTCCCTTCCAACCCAAGCCATTCTATGATTCTATAATTCTATGATATGTCGAGAGGAATATATAACATTATTTATGAAAATAAATGATTTCTGGAATATCATTCCTTCACATAAAACCACATAGCAAAAATTCCTAAATATTGTGATGTGATCTGTAGTCTTCCCAGGGCTCCAAGAGATAGAGACCTTAATGAAAGTCACTTTGTAAATGGAAATATGCACGTACATATATACACACATATTTCCATATACAGATGAATTTGTCTTTAACTGTTAGCTTCTGGTCATTGTTCAAAGAAGAATATAAATATTGAAAAGGTGGCCCATTTTTACTCTTCTATCTGCATTTAATTTTAGACAGTCACCACAGACTGAGACTTGCAGGACTGTCTGCTGCATTCATATCCACTCACTCTGCCTGATAGATGTATCCTTGTACTGACTGACATCCTCTTTCCTCATGTAGCAGTTTTACCTTGGCTCTGTCTTATATCCATGTAAGCATTCCCCTCACAAAGAAGTTATTTTAATTGCTTGGTGTTTTCTAAATTATAATGGCAGCGTAAGCCTTGAAGGCTTCACTAAGCATGTAGCTCTGGGTCTCTCTCTTTGACTGATCAGTGACTGCTAAAAAGTTTTCTAATGTGCTCTGGTCTCCTGAATCAAATATGTTACACTGGTGTGAATTCAGAAAAAAATATATATATACAACAAATTTAACATATATCTTTATTTTCCAAATAAGCACTTTTCTTATACTTCCAATAGTATATAAACTGACCTTCAGAATATCTTATCTGCATGCTTCCCTAAGCACAATAACTGGAATGCAAAGTGACATTCTGTCAACGGTTTATGGGCTGGTCCGGCCCAGTTCCGTGACCAGCAGGGCGGAGGGATCTGTGGATCCGCGCCTCTGGGAAAGGGGAAGCAGGGGACCCCAAAACACCTGAAAACAACAGCACTGATCTGAGGTGGAACAAATGATTTTACTAAATATAGTATTAGTAAAATACAATGAGAGAGAGAGTCTGTTTGAATTGTATAGACCTCACCACAATGCTGGGGTGAGAAGTGCAGTCCAGTTGAGTGACTGAAGTACAGACGGCGAAGTGCAGATGGCGAAGCGCAGGCGGCGAAGCGCAGACAGTGAAGAGCAGGCGAAGAAGGAGGATCAGGTGACCTTGCTTGGAGTTATATCCCCTTGCTGACCGCAAAGTCTCCTGGGGAAACGTAGCTCCTCTCCGACGGACGAACACCCAGCAGACACCAAACCCCACCCCCAATGCATCACATGATGTTACGGTGTGGAATACTGACGACCAAAAATCATAAAACCGTGACACATTCAATAGCACTAACACACATATACTCTTTCCTTAGCTTGACTGAAGATACTGAGTATAGAAGAGTGACTAATGATAGCTGTGGAAAAGATTTTTATCTTACTTTCTTAATAAGATGTATTATAGTGAATATACTCTGGAATTCTGATTTCTGGCATTCAAATCAGGCATTTATAAGAACATGTGTAGGGTTTGTTCAGATTTATCTTCTGTGAATACCACAAGAGGAAGAAGGAAGAGAAGGGAATTATCATATCTATAGTGCTGTCCTTGTGTGGATAACATTCCTATGTACCATATCCAGACATAGCCAGAAAATGTAAAGGAATGTGTACAAGAAAATGTGTGAGAAACTTTGCTGAATAATACACATAGAAAAGCAGTCTTAGATTTGTGAGAAATTATGCTTCCTGATAATATTAGGAAAATGGAAATTTATATTCATTATATATTCATTAGTACTATATGAATATATTCATTCATATATATTCATTTTTACTAAATAAAAAGTTGGCCCAAGGGAATACAGAAGAAGCACTCTGAAAAGATCTGGTCCTCTAATCTTTTCATCCTCCAGGAAAATGATTAAATTTTTATACTAATGAACATAGATTGTTAGTATAGTTTTTAAAACACCCAGTTTACAGTTTTTAAAACAACCAACAGAAATGAAACAAAAACTTTTTCTGGAATCTTAGAAAAATACTTGACTTTGTATTGAGTTTCAGAATTTGAATAATATATTCATGTCATCTAAGAGGTGACAGTTTCTTGTATCACTTTAAACAGCAAAATTCAAATAATTTATTTAGAAAATATGACACCAGACGTGAACTTAAATAATTGTTTACCATGGACTTCTTGATGTACTTAATTTATGATAGCATTCAGATACAACATTATAAATTTTCAGTATATTTTTTCTCACATTTTACTGACCTATAAAATATGCAATATAGGATTATAATTCTCAAAATAAATGATAGAATTCAAAGCTACATGAACTAGCAGTGCAGAAATTTCCATGCACAGTACATTAAGTTGTGTAATTAAAAATATTATTTATGTTCTTAGAACTGAACATTGTTTTAAGCCTTTTTAGGAGAGTCATATATGAAACCTGAAAATTATGGTGAATCTGTAGAAGATAGAATAAAATGCTGTAAGTTGTATACTAATCAAGTAATATATTTAAGTGACAGAGATTTGTGGTTAGTTTCTATGAACTCAGTGTAAGTACATTCACAAGACTAAGAGGAAATATAGGTCAAGTTGTTCTGTTGTCACAATTCAACTTTTGTTGCCATGTTCTAGACCACTGTATAAATGACTTTTCTGGCATTTCCTCACATTAATACATTTTTTAACATGACATTGATATCTAGCTTGTAGTCTATGGATAGACTAAAAACAAACAAATAAATAATAATGCAGTGTTCATTTTCATCCTGGATCAAACACCATAGTTTTTTGTTTGTTTGTTTGTTTGTTTTCCATTTTTTCATGAGCCCTTAGCCTAACATCTTTTTTTTCCCCAAATGTCCCATTGTTTAGGTGAAATATGGTGATTTTATTATATTCCTCAATATTTACCATTTTTTTTGATCTAACATAAATATATGAAGTGCTTCATAAACTCTTGCAATTGCGGAAATAGTATTTCAGAAATTACTATTGAAAAGTCAAAATTCTTTCAACTTACCTCTTTTCAGCTTTGGTAAAATCACTTAGAATTTTTTATTTGTTCTAGCTGCACGGATTGCTCCAACTCTTCTTGAGAAATAAATCTAGACCTCAGAAATAATAACCTCATGATCTGTCTGAGTACCCTGGAGAACAGAGAGTTCTATATTGCCTCCTATCTTTCTGTTTTTGAAGAAAAATCACATAAGATACAGACCCCATTACTTCATTGGCAACATTCCTCATGTGGATTTCTTCTGCTCTAGTATATTTTATGTGATATTGCTATTTACTGAGGTCAGTAAAATGCTGCACAAGTTATTTCACCTAATGATTGTCATCTAAACTATTTGGATTGTTTGGTTATTGCTTTTATTATTATTATTATTATTATTATTATTATTATTATTATTATTATTATTATTATTATTATTA